>QGMI01000675.1:0-21881 GCA_007821535.1 Lachnellula occidentalis | reverse complement strand
CTACAAGACCCATGGTGACCCTAATTGTGGCAAAGAAATGGAAATTCATACGAGGTCCATTTTGTCCATGTGAAGATGGCAATGGAAAACCGTATGCCGTTGGAAGCTTTTAAGCATACAGAAGTTGAAAAGCAGTGAGTCGAGAAATGCATTTGAATTCGGGAGTGTCACTTGAACAACATCCACTGCAGAGCGCTTTTGAGCTTTTACGAGTCCAGGCTAATCATCGAGTTCCCCAGGTCTTTCCGCGTTTGGGGCTTGGAGCCAGGCGAAGTAGGCGCGGGCCGTATCTATGCTACATGCGAGTACACAGAGATGATATCCGTCTAAGCACAAATAGTCTCCAGCGAGCTCCTACTCCGATCTCAGCTTTGGATTTCAATCCCCGCGTCGGATTTCTGGAAGCTCACAAGCACAAAATGGGGTGGCCTCGAGATGTACGACTGCAAACATTTGGATCTCGTGGGCCCGTTCGGGCCACATAAGAATGAGAACGGCCATTGGAATCGTATCATGAGCTGTATACGGAAGTACGTGGAGGGCCGACAACTAGAATAGCGGATACCGGTGTGATTTCATGTTGGGAATGCTGTATGGATTATGAAATCAGCATAAGGAATATCAAGAGGGATGGAGAAGCAGACATTTTGGTTATATGGGCTACGAGATGACACAATCTAGGCAGCTATAAATCGCCGGAAGACCTGACGTGGCAGAGCCACGAAAAGTCCCGGAAACATTAGTTCAGAGAGCGACGGGAATTTTCTCGATATCGGCAGGGCATTCACGAACAATTTGAAAGTGCTAATGGAATCGTGCTGAAAGCATTCACACAAGAGAGCGAAAAAAGACTTTTGTCTTCTAGATGTCTTGAAGAAAAATCGAACAAAATTCAAACGCGTACACCTGAAGGATACGCTTGGCAACATGGACACATCTGTGGTCCAACTTGGGTACTAGTAGCCGAAGCCTTATAGGCCAGAAAAAAGGAGTCGCGGTGAATAGGAAAAGGGGTACCAATATATAACGTGCCAGGCGGGGTGACATTCCACATCCTGGTCACTTTCCTTTACTTGACATCTGCCCCTTTCCGCCCCCACTCATTCACCGCCGACCCATTGCATAACTGAACCTTAAATCTTTGTTGCATGTCGTAGCGCTAAGGAGAGATATAAAAATCGGACATTGACGCTAAGGAATCCTAGGCGCTAAGGATTGGGAATGTCAACGTACTCACCAAAAGCGATGCCATAGGTAACAATGAAGTGCCTGAACAGCATCATAAGGGGAGCCCACAACGACTGTACACTAGTTAAAGTCTGTGTGGGAATAATCCATGGCACTCTGATCCAGTCGCTTGAATCTTTTGAATCTTAAGCTTCAAGATCATAGTCCATCTCTACATCTCCCCGAACTGCAGCTAGTGGGTTCTAATCTGTGACCCCTAACCCTTCTCATTCGAGCGTTGAAAATGCCGTCCATTAAGAGTAGTACTTGTGCGCAGGAGGGCCTGGCCTCACTTGGACACAGGAGCTCAAGTAGTTGTGAAATAGAAAAGATAAGACCAAATGGAGCTGCGCGCTCTTGGTGACAAACGGTTGAAGTGCAGAGAAAAGGGATGAGAAGGCAAGGCTGCATATTTCGGCCAAGAAAGAACCTACCTGAAAGGCCCGCTCACGTGACTGATTTCCATTCCATGGCTTCCTTAAAGTGCCTCGCATTACATGAGACTATGCCTCACTACTTAAAATGTCTATAGAAGTACAGTACCAGAGCTTTTGTTCCCATTCCCAGACCTTATCATATGACGCCTTATTAACCACCCTTCCCCGGCCTTGCCTCCTTCGAAATAAATAACCCAGACTCCGCCGCAATCTGAAAATGGACGATTCAAAGTTCTGTTTTCCCTTCTATAACCCTTTCATGTTGGAGCTGCAGCAACCGAAGTGATGAAGGTCTGGTATTTCTCCTCCTCGGTCAGAAGCCGCTTTGCTGGTTTAACAACGGCAACTGGTGTAGGATTTGTCGTGGCCCATAGAACCTGATTATCCAACTGCTCTACGTTCTCTGCCGAACTTTCCTTCTCAGGAGATGGCTGATCCGTTTCCTTAGGGAGACGCATGGCCAGAAGCACATATTCGGCTCTGGTCATGTTGTCCATGATATCATCCATATATCTCCGCACTTCGTCAGCGGGCGCAACGATCTTTTGCAATGCTTCAAGTTGTCGGCCTTGATGGGCGTATAACCGGATGGTAATGGGCTGGTAGTAGTCCAGCGCAGGATCGTAAGTTGGTGAATCACTGGTGCTACCTTTCCGGACTATGAGGAAGGATGCGATGACTTGGCCTTGGGGTAGATACTCTAGGATGCTGAATCTTGGAAATAGATATCTGTCACCGGTGCCCCCGGTAAACTCAAACACGACCCCTGAAATGTCGGGCTTAGATGGAAGGGGGCCCTTGGATCGTAAAGCCTGTGGCTGGCTCTGATATGAAGGCGCTGGAGAAGGAGCAGGGGCGGGATTTCGTACTGCGAGTGGTGGGGCTGGAGTAGGACTCTGCGCGGGAGGTCGGGCTTGGGGCTGGCCATTAACTTTCGGGACAGCTGGTGGAGGAGGTGGAGGTTGTTTCGTAGGTGGAGGTGGTTGGCTTGGGGCTTGCCGTGACTTTTGTAACCGTGTCAAATCGTCGATGTGACTCTGAAACCTTTTGAGCTCATCTGCAGACGCTTGGCCATTTGCTACTATTCGCATAAGTGCCTTTAAATCTGGATCTGTTGATGCCCTCTCGGCCAGCATTTGTATGACCGGATCTTTGCTCTTATCGGCAGGTTCAGCCGGTGCTGGTATATTTGGGGTGGGTGGGTTGTTTTGGGGGGCGTTCGGAGGAGGTAGTTGGGCGAGAGCCTGGCCATTTGGTAAGGTTTGCGATACGCCATTCGGTTGCAAAGGAGCTTGCGAATTTGTATCACTGGGAGGGGGGCTTTCGGTTTTCATGGGTGTATCGTGAGTCCCAGGTGATGCTTGTGGTGCCGGCTGCACAGGGAATTGTTTGGCGGGTGTAGGTGGAGGTACTGGTGGTGGGGGAGGCATTATCCCATTTGGAGGACCATATTGTATGATAGGACGATACATAGGCTGTTGGGTGACTGGAGGAACAGCAGGATGAGCTGCAGGCTCTTTGATAGCATACATTGTTGCCTCGAAAATATGCGGTTCGACGGTTATGGTGCAGGATCCAAGCTTCGTCATGCAGTCCTTGGGCGGATTGTTGGGCGGCTGCTCTGGTACACCCTTCTTCTTCACAGGCTTTGTCCAGAACTTCTCGAATATGCCCTCGCTGAGCCATTTTTGCCGTGATCGATGTAATGAATCTGTCAGAACGCCGCTGCAACAGGGCAATAGAGTCAGCGGCTATATAGTATAGGCATAGCAGAGCTTCCAGAACTGAACTCACCTCTCTGAGACTGTTTGGAAGGCCTTCGAGGACAGGTTCTCGGGCTGCGGCACCTCGAGGGTTGGTAATGGTTTCCCTGGTGCAATACTCTTGGGCAAGCTCTCCTCCTGAACTGGTGGTGGTATTGAGGGTGCTGGGGTAAGGGTTTGTCTGGCTTCGTCTGGTGTACCTGCGGGCACCCTTTTTTTGCTGGCAGGCTCAGCTCGTGCGCCGCGTGCCGGAAGCTTCCTCTTCCTCTCCATGGCTGTTGTTGCGTGCTGTTCAACAGCTCTGGTGATGATTTAGTTGACGCGTCGCGCAAGGTAGTTCGAAGGATGGAAGTTCGTGCACGAGGCGTGGGCGTGGGCGTGCATGCAGGGGGCGTGGATTGAGGAACGTCAAAACTCTCGAAGCAGCCGAGACCTGTTGGGAACTTGGTGTTTGCAACACCAGCGGCCTCAGATACCTAGTACGTCCCAGACTTTTAGGCTGACGTGGAAGATTACCAAACTCCTCCTTAATCGCCGACGAGTTCTTTTGATATTCTTTGAGTTTTGTAAGTCCCTCCATGTCCGAATATTCTATGATCGAATCATATACCCTTTATCACCAAACCCAATCTGTCTCACGTAAGGAATCTCATACTCTCGCTTGGAGCAGAGCTCTTTGCTCGGTATTCATTCATTCGCAACCTGTTTGGACTTTGATACATAGACTGACTATTTCATAAGTGTATATTTTTAATTTTGTCTTGTCAGGAGTAGTTGCTTCTACCTTGCCTGAGCATGGCCGCTCTGGCCCCAGTCTTCAGAAAGGCATACTGGGCTCTGATCCTCGGTGTCTCCTTTTACATCGCGGCTTTGACTGCTCTTGCCAATCCATGGCTTCAAAGACAGTAAGTCGCAGCTTTCACTTTCGAGTGACGTGTTGCTGAACATCCCACTGTGTACTCTATGCACATAAGGTTCAGATGACCTGGTTACAAGATGTCAATAGTCCGGAACAGTTCGGTTTTGCAAGTAGGTCCTTGCAGTCATTCTGATTTCTATTTATTTCTAAGCTGTCTCCAGAGAATCAGATAACGCCTTTCAACTTTACAACTCCTGACCATGAGACTATCTACGCTTGGCATGTGATGCCGTTGGGGCTCTACGCAAAGCATGAGTCTGAGATCTTGCAGCAGCCCTCGGGTTTGGCGGATGATATCACCCAAACCACCGCATTTCGGCTTCTTAGAGATGACCCCGATTCGCGGTTGATCATCAATTGTGAGTATATCCTAGACCTATCCTCGATCCTCGCTAACAGGATCAAGTTCACGGGGTATGCCACAATGAGCGGCTGCCAATGAGATAAGCTGACCTTCCTCAGAATGCCGGAACAGTAGCTCAAGGATGGCGCACTGATTCTTACCGCTCCTTATCTGACGGGAGTTCCTCGAATATCCATATTCTGGCCATTGATTACCGGGGTTTCGGCCTCTCCACTGGCTTTCCAACCGAAGAAGGGCTGATTACAGATGGTGTCGCTGCTGTGGACTGGGCTCTTCAAGTCGCCAAAGTCCCATCCGACAGGATTGTCATTCTCGGCCAAAGTCTGGGCACAGCAGTGACTTCAGCTGTTGCGGAACATTATGCTATGAAAGGTATCAATTTCGCAGGCGTCGTTCTAGTAGCCGGTTTTACATCTTTGGCGGAGCTCCTTCCCGGATATTCCATCGCAGGATACTTGCCAGTGCTATCGCCTTTAAAATCCACTCCCGCTATTCTTGAGCTCTTTTCCAGCAAATTGGTGGATAAATGGCCTTCCGCGAGTCGAATTGCAAACTTTGTTCGCATGAGTAAAAGAGTAAGGCTATTCATTTTACATGCAAAAGACGACTATGAGATCCCATGGACCCAGTCTGAGGGGCTTTTTGCTGCAGCTGCCAATGCTACGACGGAAGGGGGAATGGATCTTGAACTGCTTCGGAAGATGAAAGCAAGGACAACAGTCGACACTGGGGATGGAACGTTCATAAGCACTTGGAAAGCCGGCGAGAATAAGATTATTAGACAAGAAGTTGTTGCCTATGGTCGTAAGTCATTCTACCCTTAGTATTTTGAAAGAGTTGTGAAATAACACCTATTTCTAGATCACAGCAGAGTTCTAACATATGCAACCGTGTCTCTTGCTGCTCTCAAAGCCTTCGGTCTTGATGAAGGAGGGGCATTGCCAGTTTCGAGTTTGGAGGTGGATGCTGAAAGTGACTACAATCATTTAATCTTATAGAATTAAATTAAATAACTCTCTAGTAGATTTACATCGTTACATTGGCTAAATATATATTTCTAGATACCTAGGTACTTCCAGCCACCACACTTCCTGGCCATGCCCACACGTGACTATCTCCACTTTTAACTTCAACCTGTGTCGCCAATCAAGTTTCACTTAAACAACCCCTCCATCTCCATCCCACTTCGAGCTTTAACGGTGTCAACAAAGGTTCCCCGCCAAACCTACAAAATCCTCAATTATGGCCGACGAATCCAAACTCGAAGATCCTGCGACTTCGCAAGAAGCAGCAAAAGAAGTCATCGAAGAATCCACAACCACCACCGCACAAGTTGAATCCGAGAACGAAGACGAAGAGGACACCGTCGAGCCTGACGGAAAGGATGCGACACCCGCAGGCAAGAAGAAGAAATCCAAGCGAAAGAAGATAAAAGCCGCTCTTGGAGTCGCGTCCGGTTCCAACGAAGCTTCTTCGAGTACACAAGACAGCTCCAAGCTAGTCGGCAAGCTCGACAATGACCAGGCTGAACAGCTCCTCAGGATGAATCCTGGCCTGGCAGCACAAATCGGAGACGGTGGTATGGCGGGCCCTATCGAGGCGTTGAAGAAGATGAGTTTGCAGGATATCATGACGGGGCTGGCGTCGAGTGGGAAGAATGTCAAGGATATGGGCGCGTATAAGTTTTGGTCGACGCAGCCGGTTCCGAGGCTGGATGACAAGAGCAAGATTAAGGTGGAAGGGCCTATCAAGGAGGTTGACCCGGCGTTGGTGCGCAAAGATGCGTATCCGCTTAGTATGGATGGGTTTGAGTGGGTGACTATGGATTTGACGAGTGATGCTGAACTGCAAGAGGTTTATGACTTGTTGTATGGGCATTATGTGGAGGACGATGAGGCCATGTTCCGATTCAACTATTCAAAGTCATTTCTAAAATGGTACGTACCTGAGCCTTGAGATCTTACGCAGTAATTAACAATTCTAGGGCCCTCACATCTCCTGGTTGGTTTCCAGAATGGCATAGAGGTATCCGAGCAACAGTGTCTCGAAAACTCGTTGCCTTCATATCAGCAATACCCGTCACGCTGCGCGTCCGAGAAAAGGATCTCAAGGCATCCGAGGTCAATTTTATGGTCGTACACAAGAAACTTCGGTCAAGACGATTGGCTCCATTGCTCATCAAGGAAATTACCCGGCTATGCCATCTTCAGGGGGTCTATCAAGCCATTTATACTGGTGGTGTGGTGCTGCCAAAGCCTCTATCTACATGCCGATACTTCCACAGGTCAATTGATTGGAAGAAGCTCAACGAAGTTGGTTTCAGTCCCTTGCCTAAAAATAGCAAACCCGAATACCAGGTCCGGAAATACACGTTGCCCGACCGTACGGCCACCAAAGGGCTGCGGCCGATGGAAATGAAGGATATCGATGCGGTGCTAGACCTGCTGAAGAGGTATCTGGCAACTTTCGACATGGCGCCCCAATTCACGCGAGAAGAAGTTGAGCATTGGCTGCTTCCCGACCCTGCGTACGAGCAACAAGTAATCTGGTCATACGTTGTCGAAGTAAGCTCATGTCCCCATCCCCACCGTAATTCATCATTTTAATATAACTCCCAGGACCCAACAACCAAAAAGCTGACCGATTACTTTTCCTTCTACTGCCTGGAATCGTCCGTCATCAACAACGAGAAGCATTCCAATATCCGCGCCGCTTACCTCTACTACTACGCTTCCGAAATCGCCCTGGACCCTGCCTCCACCCGCGCAGACCTGAAGACCCGTCTCAATGCCCTGATCAACGACGCTCTCATCCTGGCGAAGAAATACAAGTTTGATGTCTTTAATGCGCTGACGCTGATGGACAATAGTCTGTTTCTGGAACAGCAAAAGTTTGGCGCTGGTGATGGACAGCTGCATTATTATTTGTTTAACTATAATGCGAATCCGATTGCGGGGGGTGTAGATCAGAAGAATATGATTGATGAGGGAGGCAGTGGGATTGGTGTTGTGATGCTTTAGCGCTGCTTTTGTGTGTGTCCGGAAGAGAAATAGGGGTGGTGAGAGTCAGCAAATCGAGGGGGTTGTTTCTCTAGGGGTACTTGCTTATTATGATCTATGACTATATGACAGCAATGAAAATCCCGGGGCACTAAAAAGCTCCCCAAGCATCACAATTTCAACAGTCAGCCCCTCATTGCGCACCTCCATTCAACCTCTCCCCATTCTCAAACATGCCAGCCAAAAACTCATTATGCCACTTCCACTCCTCCAACATAAACACATGTCCAACCCCCTCCTTTACCACCCCCCTATCCTCCCCCAACCCCAACATCGCAATCAGCTTCCGACCATGCGGCACGCTAATCATCCGATCCGCCGTCCCATGCACCACACAAATCCTCTCCCTCCCCACCCGATCCCCCAACTCCTTTAATTGGCCCTCACTCTTATAATGCCACCCCGCGGCAATCGCCTGCATCATAAACCCGCGTCTAGGAAACCCGTCTACATTAAGCCGTTTCGTCAGCTCCTGCGCCGCGAAACGCTCATAGTTGGTACTGAAGCGCGCGTAGGCGCCTGAGGGTGGTAGGATTGCCAAGGGGGTGGAGGCGGAGGGCAGGGGCGAGTCGTCGGGGGCGTCGAGCCAGGGGGAGCTGAAGAGCATGCTGGCTGAGTCGGTGACGGCGCGGTCGAGGGATTTCGGGACGAACATCATGATGCGTGTCCGGATGTTTTCGAGGTACGTGGTGGTGTTTTCGATGGCGGCGGCGGTGGAGATGAGGTTTAGGGAGCTGATGCGGTTGGGGATTAAGAGGCCCTGGTAGGTAAGGTAAGGTAAGGTGAGGAATTGGTCAAGGCATGGTATGGATGGTTTGGGGGTGATGGGAAGATGAAGGGAAAGATAGGATAGGACAGGGGGGATGTACTAGTTCTTGGGCTATCATGCCGCCCATTGATACACCGCTGACGTGTAGCTGGCGCTCTTTGGTCCAGCCTAGGTGGTCGAGGAGCTCGAGGAGGTCTTTGGCCATTTCGGAGGTCGAGTAGCGCATTAGGGGCTTGTCGGATTTGCCCATTCCTAGTACATGCGCATGTCAGTTACATAGGACTTGACGGACACCTGATGTGAGAGGCAGGAAGGACGAGCATATCAGGTGACCTACCTCGATTATCAAAAACAAGAGAAGAGTATTTGTCGCCCTCCTCATGCCCAAAACACAACGTCTGCCGTTGCCAAGAGGTCTGTACCTCATTAACACCCATGACCGGTTTCCTTGTACACCCCAGTTAACCTACCTTGACAGACCCCAGGCCCATGATCCACTATCAGAAGAGTCAGCTAGCATCACGTGTGCTGCTCCAAGAATGAGATGCGTACCACAAGCTTGATATCCCCCTTCCCATGAACCTCCCAGTCAATCTTGATAGGGCCACCCCGCGTAGCAGCTACAGGCAGCTGTCCGCTTTGGGTAGGCGTGAGATTCCATATCGTGTCTGGATACGCGGTATGCGCCAGGATCTCGGCGACTTGGGGTCGGTTTGCCCTGGTGTTGTTGTTTTGTCAGATATTACGTATACAATATACATCTAGAGACTAGCTACACAGATGCAGTTTAACCTACATGTTGAGTGAAGAATCAAGGTTAGATGTTTCTGAATGGTGCACGTTTGTTGATGTGAGTAGGCCTCCTGCCCAGATGTGAGATGGGTGTTTTACGGAGTATTAGGGGAGCTATGTAACATCGACACATGCTGCAGGGATGTTCAGCCTCGGTTTGCGGCATTGGGCTCGCTTATCAGAGCTGCCGGTGAAGATGACGACGATGACGACGACGACGAGTGGACATCTTTTTCGTCTCCTTCTGTTCTACTCTTTTCGTCCTTTTAGTAATCATCCAAGCCTCAGTGTGAATGGCGCAGCTTACCTACGGCAGGTAGTATTCTATTCATTCACAACGTTCGCACAGACATCACGGAATCATATTTACACGTGTATTGGTGGTGTAATGATCTTCACATTAACATATATTCTTGAGTCATCAAACAACTCTCTTCTCACAACCTTCTGCCCTCAGGCGCATGATCATTAACAAGCATCCATGCCAGCAAAGATGCGGCTCCAGCCTACCTTTCGGACGCACCTCCGCCCAATTTCTCAAATCCCTACTGATCGTCGAGAAGACTTCTTATCCGTCGGCGAGTCGAACGTTATTTGAGAAATGTAGCACGTGGTCACACTCCCGTGCGTGCGCACGACTGGAGGCGTAAGGATCAACTTCATCGGATTGTCGGTAGTGACCTTGGTACACCAATCCGTGTCCGTGGTATTGGCCTCCATGAGGATATTGCGCCACTGCACGCGTCCGAAATCCCAAGTCCCCAGGCCCTGGAGTTCGATGGCGAGGATGGGATTGTCGTAGGGTTTTGGCACCACTCCGCTCTGTTGGTTGGAGGCCGTTGTTTGGTCGAATGTCAGACCGCCGTGGAAGGCCTTCTGGCCTGCTCTGCTTCCCTCGGCGCGGGCGTCAGTGCCCACGTATCGAGCCATTTATTGTTCGGCATGTCCCAGATGTAGGTGTTGGTGAGCAGGTCGCCCGGGTAGATGCGTATCGGACTGGTGAGGGCCCCGGCTGGCTTGCAGCAGTAGAAGGGGAGGAGATACCACTCGTGGGGACCGCCTCCTGCCGTTGTGATGACATTCTGGAGGAGTGTATCTGTTTGCAAGCCCGGCCACAGAGCTTGGACGTCGTTGTCTGTGCTTGCATCTGGTGTGACAGCGGGGATAACCAGAGTACTCTCGAATCGAAGGACGGGGGCCTTGGGGTGGAAACCGACAGTGTAGAAGGTTAGATTTTTGATTTCGTCGCGCTGGATCGATGGCTTGCTATCGAACTTGTTGCTGGATGCAGGTCGAGGAATCATGTTGCCCTGGCCGTGCACCAGGCCTACTCCGGCAAGTGCTGAGAGTGCAGTGAACAACTTCATATTGGTTGTAGGTAAGATCTCGTGGTGAAGGCGCCGATGGATAAGTTTTGGTGTCGAAAGGTAATGTGAGAATGTGAGTTTTGTCAATGTCAAAGTTTATAACAGAGACAAAAGACTGCGAATTACACAGTGCTCAAGTACTCAATCATCATGCTTTGTCTTTGAATAATGGCCACAGCCACACAGAACAATAACTATTGTCCACTCATTACTCGACAATATTCCGACCAGAACAATAGGAACCCTTGTTCCTATTCAGAGCGCTGCAGCATTCACTTGCATGATTCGGCACAGGCACATCATATTGATCTGGCCTCGTTCCACCTCTCTTTGCTACCGTATCCCACCCATCTCATCACCAGGCAGCATCCATTTCATTTTCATTCCCAAGCAGTCGCAACTTGTATCCGTCCATGTAGCATCATCCACAACTATACAGCCGATCAAAATCAAATCCCAATTCATTCAGCATGCTAGCCCCATCCATCCGCACGCCCGGCAACTCGTGACGAGGCTGGATTAGCGAAATGCAACAAACAAAATGTACTCTCCGTACAATCATAGAGTAAACCACTCGCAAGGGACAATCCCAATAGCCAGTCGTGAATAAAATAATCAATCTCTGCCTGCCATGCTTGACAAGCGGTCATTCAAAGAAAAGTGAGAAGCACCAAGAATAAGAACAAAGAAGCCCAAGTGCAATCAATGCGCACGCAACAAAAGGAATTCCATTCTCGCCTCAAAGAACCCCCCCCCCGCCTCTCATCGTAAAAAGCTAGAGAGCGCATCAACCCTCTGCTGCTTTCCGTACAGTACATCGGTATATCCCGCGCATTGCTCTCCTGCCATCCATCAGGGCAGGGTTTATTTATCCTCCTCATCCTCGTCGAGCAGGTCAGTCATTCCATTCCATTCCGCCTTGTGGCATCTAAGCAGTGTGTAAAAACAGTGGCGTGCTGCTATAGGTACGGTAGGTCCGTCCGTGATTGAAAGAAAAGGAGAGAAACGTCCTGTCCTGTCATGATGATCGATATCTCAAGAAGCAAGCAGTCTTTCGTAGTAATAATAATGCGAAAAGGAGTATATGTTCCGGACTCCTCCTCTACGCGTTCTTCGGCTCGCTTGCATCATAACCCCCACCCCCAACACCACAAATCCTTGCTGAGAGCGGCCTTGCTTGGCGTTTATTTCAGGGTTTTCTTTTTCTTTTGATAAAGTTTAGGCGTCGTAATATCTCAATAAATCAAAAAGGGCCTAGGAAAGTCAAAATCTATAGGTTTTAGCGCTAAGCTGACTATAAGAAAGGTAAGGGGGGGTTTCTGGTCCGTGAGTACTTTTTATTCCCAGTTCACGTTAAAGGAGAGAAGGGGGTATTTGAAGTAATGTATTGGCGGGGCATAGATTCCTAGGGTCTTCAGGCAGTTTAAAGTAGTGCTTCTGGCGCTAGCATGGCGCTAAAGAGGGCTGCTATATGCCTAAGGACCTAAAAGATAGCTGTCGCGCTCCCTTAAAGGGCGGAGGCATTAAGTGCTTGTGTCTAGATACAAAAATGAGGGACGGTAGACGGGGCATAAAACGAGTGTTCTTGTAAGTTGTAGATATTATAAAATAGATGCAGAAAAGCTATAGAAAGCAATAGTGTTCTATCGCTTTTCCTAGCGTTTTCGCTAGGGATAAAATTAGGGTCTATGCTATACTTCTACCCTAACAAAACATATTACTCTCGCATATATAGAGTATATAGAAGGTCCATTTTAATAGTAGGGTGCTAAGTCTCCATTCAACTTACTTCACCTCTATCTAGTCTAGCTACCTATACTTAATAGATGTCTCCCATAGGCTCTCAGCAGGTGCCTAAGCGAAATGATGTAAAAGCATAGCTTAGTAGTAAGATTCTACGGTATGTTCCGCAGCCTCTCCTCTCCGTCCCGAGAAAACGTAGGTGGAATAAAGTCACGTACGTGTATATACCAAAATCCGTCAAAATCCGCCTATGCACGCCTGGTACCTCCCCCTCCTCGCATTCTCCGGCTCGGCTTGCATCATAATCCAATCCCCACACTATAAATCCTTAGTGAGAGCGGCCTGACTTGGCGTTCGAAAGAAAAGAAAGCATGTGTCTAACTCTGAGGTGCGAGAGAAATGGCATCTGGCTCTAGCGGTCTGTCGAAAGATTAGTCGATCGCATTACATTACTGTCAATATAATGTTTGATGTAGACTTGTAGGTTTTAGTACTACACTGATTACGAGAAAGATAAAGGGGGCGGATATATTGATCGAACCCCCTATAAAAGGTGGCCTCTTACAGATTTCTGGTCCGTGGCAACTTGGAAACATCTCTCTAATAGAGTGAAACGTATCTAGCAAATACTTAACGAGAGACGATTTGCATTTAGAGCGTTTGATTAATATATCCGCCCGCTTTAGTAAAAGGGAGATATTCATACAAGAGGGGGTAGGACGCGTCGGAGCGAACCCCTACAAGTGTAATGAGTGGAGTCTTTGATGGATTTCTAGTCCGTGAGTATTTGAAACCCTCTACTTTATATGATGAAACGTATCTAGCAACTACTTAGCCGTAGATCATTTGCGTGTAGAGCCGTCGATTAATATGTCCCGTTATCAACTTCTACTACTATCACCTGCTTAATACCTATCCCTATTCATTCCAACACATCTTAGATTTTTAAATGTCAAGTATATTTAATCATAACTAACTTTTATGATACCAAGTAGTTGTAGTTGAAGAGATTAAAAACCCCACCAGGAATTCCATTCCATTCCCAAAAAAATTTTCGCCATAGATATGTATATCGATCCCTGACTCCACGGAAGCGAGCACTTTAAGGCTCCAGCTTGACTGCTCCCATAGACGCCTAAATCCTGCCTTGAAAAACCGTAAGACACCCGATCCTGTGTATTATCCGTGTAAAACCATGATTCCGAAACACCCCCGAAGAATCCCCTATTCGATCCGGCCGCATGTGTGACCCGACCCATGATAACAACAAAAAGAAAAAAAAAAGAGATCTCGATGAAGGCTCCAAACAAGTTTAAACCTCGTCAAATCGGCAGACGTCTTTAAACTCGGGATACTTGTCCGCGAAAGGTTTCTTCATGCTCATATTGCTGATGTCAGTAATGTGCCGCTCCATCAGAGGACTGGCCATAATCTGCCCATTCTCAAAGATCAATGCTTTCAATGGATCATATAGAAAGTTGACACTAAAGTTGTTGCCGTAGTCGGTTTGGAATTCCAGATTATCGTAACGAGCTTGATTCCCAATGACCTTTTCGCGGAATTCGCCCCATGGCGGCAGGTCCATCCAAGCCGGGTGAGGGACGATGAGTTGACAAGGCCTTGGAGTTTGCCAGTCATGTAGCCTTTTATAAGTCTCGTAGGTTGGCGAGATTTGCCATTGTACGAAGCGATACATGCACATAAAAGAGGCCAATTTCTCGGGGATGAGTGGAAAACCGCGGTGCGAGAGAATGGCCGAGTAACGTGCCATGATCTCAGTGAGTGATGAAGGTGGTTTGAAGGACCCTGGCTGATTGAATAGTATGTTGACCGAGGGGTATTCTACCCCATCTTCGGTATCGCCACCATGCCAAACTAGATGGCGTTGCGATTGTATAACGTTGATGAAGAGTTGGTCGGTAATTGTCACAGGAGCCTTGAGTTTGGTAGAGATTTGCCACCTAAAATCAACATATCAAAGTCAGTATTGCTTTGAATGGTAAAGCTCGGGACCTGATATGCCTCACGGGTGGTTAACTGTCATAAAAGAGTAAACTACCCCCCGAGACACCCGTAGGAACAAGAGCTCATCCGAGAAATTAACTTACGCATATATTGAGGGTTGCGATTGCCAACACGTCGCGTTTGAAATAGTTGGCTGCTCTAATACGTTGGTAAATCCAGAGGGTTGAAGGTCTGTAAAGCGTGAGGGCTGACTGAAGGCTGTGGGAAGAGATGTCCATGCTGGAGTTGACTGTGAAAGAGGCTGTGAGATAGGCTGTGAGGGATTGCAGAATACCACGGGGTCTTCCTTTATATCCCTGTTAGCCTCAATACTAATACTTTGTGTAACTGTAGAGCCATTGCTTGAGGATCCGAGGCTCTTTGATCAAGTCAAAGACCCAAATCCGATAGCATCCTGATGAAGAGAATGGACCTGGGGGACACATACCCAAACTGGTGCAGCGGTGGACGTGGGAATCTGCTGTGAAACCCCCATCTCCTGGTTATTGTAGCTAAGGGCTGCTGATTCTGGAGGATATTGTTGCGAGGTGCTGGACGCGTACGTGCCATTCGAGCCCACAATATCGTGGGACACGGCTCCTGGCCACGGACACGGTTCTGATTCGGGCGACCATTCCAACGATCCCTTCCGCGGAATTAGCATCTCGTCTGTCATGTCATCGGGTGTTGTTGTGCCCTGCGGGTTGTCTGCGGTTATTGGAGGTGATTGTTGTAAGGCTATCTGCGATCTCAAATTCTCGACCTCCTCTTCCAGTTCCTTGTTTCGCTTGATAACCCTATCCATGCTGCCGGACCGGTTGTATTCCTCCAACTCCTTCACCTTTTTCTCCAGAGTTTCGATGTGTTCCTTTGTTCTTTGCCGGATGTTCCTCTGAGCCTCGCGGTCATTGGCGCGTTTGCGGGCAAGTTGCGCCTTGCTAAGGTGTGTGACTGATCGTTTCCCTCCTCGGGATCCTGCATCAAGCGTCAGCAGCTGGTGGCATATTATATATACACGGAAAAAACAACACCGCGTTCACCTGGGAGACCAGGGACGCAGCAATGAACATGCTCCGTCAACACAAACAGAAACACACACCTTTTTTCCTAGGCTCCGCCTCTACTGCGGGGGGGCTTGCTGAGCTTCGTGCACTGGACATTGTGTCGGTGCCAGTTGCTGATGCCGATGGTGCCCTCATGAGATCGTAAATACTCTATTGATACTATGCTGTGGAGAAGCTGCTTGGAGTGAGTGTATTTAGAATTTAGATGCCAAAGCTTTCCTGGACAGCCTGGAGAGGCGCTGTTACGGATGATGGGGATTGTCCGGCTATGTGGGAAAGCGGAGCTGAGAGGATGTGGATGTGAACTTTCGAAGATCGAAGAAGGTGCGGGGCTGAGGAAGATTATGGCGAAAGCGGGCTGCTGAGTGTGGAGATTGTTGTCCAGAAGAAATCATCGAGCTCTGCAAGTGCTGGATGCTAAGGTTAGTTATATCTGATTATCCTTGCCACCTAGTGGAGTTCTGATGCCGCTCCCTGGTCCCGAATGAAAACGAATGAAAGCGAATCAAAGCGAATTAAAGAGTCGAGATATCGTAAGTTGACACGCCGATTACCTCGAGACGCATGTTGACGGGAAATGGAAGGATTCTGTGTGGTAGAGGGTCGAGTTAGTGCCAGAGGGCAGGTACGTGCGGGCGAGTCTCGGGATTACAGTCGGACAGTACAGTACAGTACAGTAGTACAGTACAGTACAGTAATAATCACCACGGCGAGGCTAATGAACCATCGATTCTTTTGCCGCTCTTGGAACGGCAACACTACGAGGCACACCTGGCACACACTACAGTACCGGTATACTACCGTACCTATGTCTGTAATAACATGCCATGGCATGCCAATGCTTTCAGCTGTTCTATTGCACGATATTCTGTAGCTTGCGACATATCAAGCACCACAAGCTAGGTACCTACTACCTACCTACCTACCTACCTACCTAGATTCCTCAGCTGAGCATGATATGACCCTTTGATTTAGTCTGGATGAAAACGCAGCGCAGCGCAGCGCAGCGCACGTGGAACTTTCGTACTCGTACTGCAGTCCAAACACCGCCCTGCCCTTTCTCGCCTGTGTGCTTTGCGCAAGTCCTCAGCTCGATCGGCTCCAGGGTGCGGAAAAGGCGGAGCGAGCTGCATCGCACCGCACCTCATACGAAGGAAGAATGCACTACTGGAAGCTATCGAGGCCCTGCACTACACTACCTACGGTACGAAGGAGGAGTCGAACTTCGAAGCCGATGTTTTGCCAAATCGGAGTTCCGTCTTTGTTTTGTTGTTGCGAAATAGAGTTTCGACGGCGTTGAAGATCCTAGAACTTCCGCAGAGACCACCCATCACCGCCCCTTGAAAGATAGAAACAGGGCTGCTCTCAGGGGCTCTGTTTCGGTCTCCCTGAAATGGCAATAATAATATACCGGTATACTATTACTTCGACGCGTCTACTGCTTTCAGATGAGCATAAAGTATAAAAAAGGAGAGGCCAGTCGATTGCACGCGGCAGTCGCCATCCTCCAAGGTCAGTACGTAGTATGACGGAACAGTATACTGTGAAAAGAGTTTGGATTCCGAATCATCCGATAAGTCAAGCTCGTTAACCAGTTTGGTTGGTCCCGTTCCTCATTTCCATTCCTCATCGCAGACCATGCTGTTTACTACTGCAGGAGATTCCATTCATCCCCTTCTCCTTACCCCACCTTACTCCCTACCCGTGTTTAATGTCATGATACACATGTTTTGAAACTTCAAGGCGCCACTGGACATTCACCGCCCTGTTGCAGCAGGCAGGCCAACGCATCAATGCACATCGGCAAGGAGACAAAGACAAAGACAAAGAATGGGGGGACATCCAATGGGCATGTGATTCAAGACCAGCCATGAAACAGTCAAAGAGTTGGGTATACGGAAGCTGTGTTGAGGAGATAAAAGAAAGAGCAAGTATTGGTTTATCCCAGTATTGAGGCAAACATCTTGCTCCAGTCAAATCCCTTAAAGTGAGACTTTGACAGCGGAACGTCAGAAACAATCTCCATTAGCCTTGATTCCACCGATCCGAACGACGATCGTACAGCCACATACTTGCGCTATGTCAAGCCTCCTAATTAGGCATACTGCTGATATAAGGTTGTTCCCCGGAACCTACACCTCGTTCTTGAAGCACATGGCTATAATTAGCGTGGCCATGCCATAGAACGAGCAACTGGCCGAACAGAAAGTCCCTTGGCGATTGATTGTTTTTTCATCCTGATCACTAGACGTCAAAATTATAGCTCTCCGAGTTTTAGAGAAGTGGTCTAAGAAAAGGGTATCCTCTATAAACATAACATACCAATCATTCGAGAGGTACCTACTACAAGAAACCAACCCCACGTTCTCGCAGTATATTAGAGTTTTTATAAGCATCAAGTGGAGACAGCTAACTTTTGACATTGCCCTACTGCAAATCATACGTATGAGCAAAGCATAAACCTCCGAACATATTGCACCAGGGGTCCATCTAGAAAATAGCGCAACCGAACCCTCACAATCCATCGGTTTACCGCTTTTTGGAACCCGTAGCCACGTGGATTTCGGAGTCATCCGTGTACTCCGTAACTAGCCATCTCAAGGATCGAGATTGGGTTTTGGCGTTCAAAATTCAGCCCAACAGATGATATACTTCGACGCAGAAAGTAAACCTCCTTCATTCGAGTTTTCAAGCCAAACAGGAATGCTCATGTCGAGTCGTCTGCCATGTCCAATGCTTTCTATCTCTATACCAGCTAATCTTCCCATAGGATCGGTCACGAATCGCATCCTTCTACCCCGGATGCGTCCCTTGGTGCAGTAGCTTAATCCCCAGGTTCGCCCTGCATATCCATAGTCTCAGGGTCTTTATGGGGCGCGCCTCGCGCCCTCAAGCGTCGACAATCAAGATTCTAGGGTGTTCGCCGTCCAGGATATCACACCATCAGCTTCTAGAGTAGGTATATCTCGTACTTCGAACAAAATCTCCTGAATAGGCCACACAAATATGCACCAATCTAATGACAGTCAGGAACGGTAATAAGATACTGGGATCTTATTGCTGCTCAAGCCCCGAACAAGCTAGTCCATCCCTTTTCCCTTACCTTGATAGTACTTACTAGTTGCGAAATATTAACGGTGAACTTGACTAGACTGCTCTAGCTCTGCCGACGATTGGCGATATATGCACTTGCCAAGTCAAAAAGCTGGTTTGTGCGATGGTCTAGGGCATCCTTAGGAAGTGACTAAGTTGCTAGACTCAAGGCTAGATGCTGGCCTGGTACCATTTATTGCCGTCGGTGGGGTAGCTCTGGAAACTTCTTATAGTAGTGTAGTCTGATACTTACGTACAATTGGTGGCAGCGTTCCATTTTATCCTGTCTTTTTGTATGTGGACAAAAGGGGTCAGCTCTCCTCTATCTTCCGGTGAGTCCAGTCCACTGTATGTCCAAGCTTGATGCTGAATATAGATCCGTATGGAGTACTGAGTCTTACAAGGTTATTAGGATCTTATTCACGGGTAACTTTCAAGCGTTCCAACTGGCTGGGGCTTTTGCCGAGATTGTCGAATGATTTTAGATTATAGGCTAAGGAACTGTCCACCCTGTCTATTAGGGGTAGGGACCTCATACGAAGCATAAGGGTATCAACCTAATAGGATCCCTGTATAAAGGCGCACTCTAGAATTTTTTTTGAAATTTAGCTCTGAATAACAATATAAAAGTCTATAGTGTTTCAGCTAGGCTGGCCTAATTTTCCACTTTCAAGAGAATTAAGGACAATCAAAACGCTACTTTAGTAACTGCTGATTATACTATATAGTGAATAGTTCAACATTGTTCTCAAAATATTATTAGGGGTAAAAATCCTACCGAGCTAACAGTTTTCTTATCCAATCCTTCGACCTTTCCTGGATTTGGAAGACGATTCGAAAGTATACTCATAAGTGTAGAGATGTTCATGCTCGTTCCATGTCCCACCTTTCACACTCATTCCTTTTGAAAGCTGCAGACATTAGTGCTCTGAACAAAAGCCACCCCGGATTCCTAGCCTTATTCCTCAAATATTTTCGGCTCTATCTATAAACTTATATGTTGTCAAATAATATATAGTTCATGTTTTAGTACTCAACTGGCGGGGAGATCTCTATATTAATTTTTATAGAAATAAATATGAAAACAATCTTGTTTTGGACAGCAGGTGGTCAGTTAGAATGCCTGTCATGTGACTGTCTGTTCATAGAAGTAGGGAGTTGCTATGATTGTAGTTAGTAAAGTCTATATAGGAGTTGCTTGCTGATAAGTAGTGCTACGAATCATATCCTAGTTGGTCGCCTATATGCCAGACTCTGGTCTAGCTTTTCTTTCCAAGCCCTAGGGTTGCTCTACTTATTCAAAATACCAGAGTAGAAAGCAGCGTAGTTAGACGTTTTATGAAATTTTGGATCCGAGGCGCGAGAAAGCTCTGCCCAACCTTTCGCTGTTAATTCGAAAGCATGATATAGATGGCAGAATAAATAAATGCATCTAGTCAAAGTATCAACAGCCTTTTGAAGTCCCCCTTTAATGCCAATATGTCTCTTGGTCAAGCAACTATGTTAAAGCTCAATACTTTGCGTACGCCCTTTAAACAGATGGAGATGCGTCTACCTCGCATAAACTCAAATATGATGTCGACGGATGTAAATTTACGGCATGAGTGGGAAAAGACGATGCTGACAACCAGGACCGAGAGTGATTACAATCATCGGACTTTTTGTCCGCGTCTCTCGATTGAAAGTCAATTCGTTTTTCTAGAAGGTTGCTCCCGTAGTTCATAATCGGATCGCATATCTAAGCGTCTACGAGGTCCTCCTACCTAGCGTTCCGAATAATAGAGTTCAGTAACAGTATAGATGGCAGCGGGTCGCCTAATAGAGTTCTCGGGAGAGAGCCCACGATACAGGCTGCTAGCGCTGACATAACGCTCAGTGCTTACCAGATGGTAAGTCTGGTAAGAATTATCATTGGATTATAGATGTCAGATGTGAGAATAGGCTCACCATGAAAAAGTACAACTGCACAACACTGGCATGATAATAGACAATGAGGTGAAATCAACTAACCTCGTCGCAAGTGCTTACCGAAACAACATCCGACACCCCTCTATCAGCCGATACAATTCCTTGAATTTGAATCTAGATTCTACGCAAGAACATCGAAGTATATACTCCATGGAGGATGGTGTTGGCTTGGTAATTGTTTGAAGATACTCGCCAGAAACCTCTACTTCCTGCTGACTTTGAAGGAAAACCAGCGTCCACGACTTTCCAGGTCAAAAAAGATGTCCCGCTCGAGGTTTCCATTCAGATCTTTTAGTTGCTTTCTACCATATCGAATCCAGATCGTGCGAGATAGACCGAGATAGACCGAGAATGAAAGCAAAACTATATCTACGTCTACGCTTTGAAGCGGCCACGCGTCCCATTGCTGGCTGTCGTGCGACTCTTATGCTAGGGCCAATTTATGAATTATTTTTCTATTCCTCCAAGAAGTACTATTGTTTACTTGCCCTGAAAAGATACTAATATTATGATTTGGACTTTTTAAGAAGAAGCTTGAGAATAACAGTCAAAGTCAAAGACTAATTTAATAACAAAGAAAGGAAACATTTAAACGCAAGTTACTTCCAGAGCTCCTCTTCATACGGCACTGCTAAGCACAATAGAAATGGAAAGGCAAAAGCCGGGACTTCTGGCTCACCATACTTCTACTCCAAGGAAAACAGACTCGGTTACTCTCAACAGTTTATGTTTCGTTTGATATCTGAGGTTACTGTAATGCTGAAAACAGGAGAACTCGAGAATCAGATATATCTTCTATAGACCGCTCTACCTGTACTTGATTGAAATTCCCTTCATCCACGCAAGAGATACAACCTCCGGTGAATAAATATTACCCCGCGATGACATCCCCCCTCAAAGGCCCCATGCATACGTATATCTGTCTATTGCTTCATCACACGCTGAGCAAGAAGCCTGTTTCCCCTTGAATCCAAAACCCCGCTCCATCGCCAACACTCCAAAGCACAGCTTTCATCACTTCACACCAAGTCTTTCAGTCTTGCGGTATAGCAGTTGATGATAAAATAAGTCTCTTACTATAACAGAAGATTTGATTTTGAACAAGAACAATAGGAATAACAACAAGCAAATCAATTATCTTTTCGTCAACTCAATACCTCTTCCACACCGCCCACTTAGGCTAGTACAAGTCTGAGTAATTAACGCCGCAGCGGGATGCCACACCGCACAAATAGTGACTAACAATCCTCTCTCCACCCCCTTCCCCCTCCCTTCTGTCTCTCCCCCTATCTCCCTCCCCTCTCGCTCCTCA
>QGMI01000674.1:0-21918 GCA_007821535.1 Lachnellula occidentalis | reverse complement strand
AATGAATGCGACATACCATAACCACTACTCATACCCCTCTTCATAACAATAACCTGCTTACTCTTCCACGCATGCAAGACCGGCATCCCCGCAATGCTAGATCCAGGTTCCAGTGCAATCGGATTCACGGTATCATTCGCGCCAATGACGAGGGTGCGTCCGTGTCGCCGAAGTCGTCGTTGATTTCGTCCATTTCCAGGACAACTGTATTGAATCAGTCCTTCTTTTTCCATCTCATCTAACAAGAGAAGCAGGAAAGGGATCAGAGAAAGAAAGGGAGGAAGAGGAGACATACTATCATACGGCACATCCGCCTCAGCCAACAGCACATTACACTGTCCCGGCATCCGCCCGGCAACAGGATGAATAGCAAACCGAACCTTAACCCTCTTATTCCTCAACATCCTCGTAATTTCACTAATCGCAAACTGCGCCTTTGCGACTGCCATGCCATAGCCCACAACAATAATAACACTCTCGGCCGTTGCTAGTGCGTCGGCTGTTTCTTCGATGTTGGTTTTGGTAATGCTACCTTCCATTTTGTAGTCTTCGTTTGCGATTGGTGCGATTCCGCCGAAGAGGACGTTGGTTATGCTGCGGTTCATAGCTACGCACTTTGGGATGTTAGTGAGGGATTGAGAGATAGTTTAGCGGAGAATATACCATGATGTAGGAGAGGATAGAGCCGCTGACGCCGATGAGTGAGCCGACTGTTGTGAGGAGAGGGTTGTCAAGCATGAAACCTTCAGCTACCAAGGCGAATCCTGAATATGCATTCAAGACGGTGATGACAACAGCTTGAAAATGTCAGCAATCACGCTTACATCTTCGGGCTTCTAAAGACTTACGCATATCAGCACCACCAATCGCTGCAGTCGTAGTATAACCTTTCAAAAAACTCAACACCGCATTCCCAGCTAAACATCCAGCAGCGATCATCGGTGCACCGGGTGCCATAGCCAAGAAGGTAGTAAAAGTAGCCACATTGAGACCCAATAACGAAGAGTTGAGTGCGTGACGAGGTCCAGGGAGCCTGATAGGTTTGGAAGACATTCGACCTGCGAGCTTCATAAAAGCTACGATCGAGCCGGTAAATGTAACGCCACCGATTAAGACTCCCAGGTATCCAGAGACTAAATGTAGCATTGAGATATCCCCGATATGTGCCATCACACTGCCGACGCTGGTCAAGACGGCAGCTAGACCAACGACTGAATGCAAGGCAGCAACCGTCTGCGGAAGTACGGTAGCAGTAATTCGTCGACCGATGAGCAATCCTGAAAGCCATTAGTTCAAGCCCTCAATATCAGCACGAAAGGTACTCACCAACAATACTGCCAAAACCAGCTACACCGGCGAATTGCATCAAGACTGGCGGAGGAAAGCCAACTGCAGCAAGAGATGCAAGAATGCCAGAGCTGACTCCTAATATACCAAGAATATTCCCCTGTCGAGCAGTAGCTTGAGATGCCAATCCAGAAAGCGAACCAATGCACAGTAAACTGCTAGCCAAGTATCCAGCTTGCACCAGACCTGCCATACCCGTGCTCGCAGCTGCAATGTAACCTGCCCCGAACACAGTTCCAGGAATTGCGTACAGCCATGGATATTCGGGAGGATCGTCGCGGCCTATGAGTGATTTAGCAGATATTCTACAGGCGAAAAAGTGTATCATACGCTTGAACATATCCAGCATTCGCTTCGTAATGACAAATCCACCAGAGACGTTGACGAAAGCCAGCAGAACAGACAACGATCCCAAAAGCTGCGGAAATGTATGTGGCAGAATACCTCCACCCATGATGAAGAAACCACCGACACCAACCATGCCTAAACTCCATTAGCATTACTGCGTCTCTCAAAACTTCCTGTTGTTTCTCACCAGAGATGGCATTCGTGACACTCATAAGCGGCGAATGAAGCGCAGGTGCAACGCCCCATACAGTTCTATACCCGATAAGTCCAGCCAGAGCAGCCGTAAATACATTATTCATAAACAGCGGTCCAGTCGCCTTCCCCAGCGCTACAGCCAGTCCCATTCCTGCTGTAACGGTTGCCACTTCGCGCGAGTCTTCTGCCATGGCGTAATAGCTAGAGCTGCAGCTGCAGCATCAGGAAGTGGCTGGGTTGGCCGAGCTGGAGTAGGTGGGGGCGCTGGTCGTGGAGCTGTAGGAACTATGGCACCTTTGTAAGTGACAATTGAGCCGCGGACAACTTCGTCTTTTAAGTCGACACCAAATTTTTTGTCTTCCGGTGTCATGGAGAGGAGGAATTTGGTGATATTGTTGGAGTAGAGAGTCGATGATTGTGTAGCAAGTCGAGAAGGAAGATCCGTGTAGCCTACAAATGATCAATTGAAGGTCAGGACAAGTATACTTTGAGTGGACGAACCAATAATCTTGACTCCATTGTGCTCAACGAGTTGTCCTGGAACAGTCTTTACACAGTTTCCACCATTCTCGGCAGCGAGATCAACAATAATCGATCCGGGCTTCATGGCTGAAATCATCTGGGCATCTACAATCAGAGGAGAAGTGGTGGGTAATAGTTGTATATGCTTACCTCTTCCGTAATCAACTTTGGGGCAGGTCTCCCGGGAATCAGAGCGGTAGTAATCACAATGTCTACTTCTCGGCACTGCTCTAAGAAGAGTTTCATTTCGGCTTCGATGAATTCCTTTGACATCACTTTTGCATATCCCCCGCCTCCTGAGCCGTCTTCCTCAATCTCTACTTCAATGAATTCGCCTCCGAGGGATTGCACTTGCTCACGGGCTGCTGAACGTGTATCGAATCCTCGTACAATGGCGCCCATGCGTTTAGCCTAAAAGGATTGGTATGTAAAATGGACAGAAGGGTTGAAACTGACATACCTGGCCAATGGCACTTAGACCTGCAACACCAGCTCCAATTACAAGTACCTTGCATGGCGGAATCTGACAGGGTTAGTAAAGAGAATGGACTGAGCTAGAACATTACTTACCTTTCTAGAATTTTAGTAGTCAGCATAGTTACATAAACGAATAGAACTTTCACTTACCCTGCTGCCGTCGTCTGAGCAGTCATCATTCTCCCAAAATGATCCGCAGCCAACAAAACGGCTTTATACCCCGCCAGATTGGCCATAGAACTACCCCACAAAATCAGCAGCTAATTCCCTTTCACGATCATCACTAAAAAAACCTACCTCAGCGCATCAAAGACCTGCGCCCTCGAAATCCTCGGTATCATATCCATAGCAAGAGCCGTCGTACCCCTACTCGCCAACTTCTCCACCAAAGCCCCATTCTGCGCCGGATATAAAAATGACACCAATGTCGCCCCTTCCCTCAACCGATCAACCTCACTCACACTTCCTTCAAAACTCGGTGCCCTAACCTTCAGCAGAATATCACTCTCAACCCATACCGTCTTCACTTCTCCTAACGTCGCGCCGGCTTTCTCGTATGCCGCGTCGGGGAATTGCGCGGCTGCGCCAGCCCCGCGCTCGACGAGCACGCGCTTGTAGCCTTTTTTGAGAAGAAGAGCTGCGTTGGCGGGCGTAAGGGCTACGCGTTTTTTCGGAGGGGTAGGTCTCGCGGACTACGCCGATTGTGAGATCTGCGTATGGGACGGGTGTTACGGGCGGGGCGTGTTCGGATGCGGCGGGTGGGAGGGAGGATTCGTTTCGGTAGGGGATGAGTGCTGTGAGTTGAGGCCGGATGGGCTTGCGCTGATCAATCCATTTTTGAGAGGGACGGTACAGGGGTCGGATGTGTCGAGCTGGAGGGGGGTGTTAGCTGGTTCAAGGGAGGAATTCTATTAAACATACCTAGGAGACCGAGACTCGTTCGCTGTGAAGTCACAGCTGCTGATCGTATGCCAGCTCGACACTGCCCTACAGTCGGCCGCATTGTCGACGAGTTTATCATGGTTGGGGGGTGTTGTACTTGTCATTCGAAAACGACGAGAAGATGTCGTTAGAAAGGACGGGCATTTGCCAAGGGGTCAATATACCATGCGGCGTGAACCAACAAGTGCAATTCACACCACCAGGTTGCCAGAGGTCGCGTTCTGTTCAAGACGGGTCACAAAGCCAGAGGAAGAAGGGACGAAAGAGACACGACTTGAATATGTAAAGGACTTACAAGTAAAGAAGAAGAAGAAGAAGAAGCAACGTCGTTCCGCATACCAGCTACCGTACTGTACCGCACCGCATAACAACGGCGCAGTCCAAATCCTAACCGGATCGCGGCTGGAGACTTCTCCTTCAGGAAGAGGCGTCTTTCTCTCTTCCCCCTGCGGCCGTTCATTCGTGGGGTAGCTTCAAAATACGAGACCAGTAGCGCGCGGGGAATCCGGGGTGCGGGGAAGGCGCACCGAATCGTACCACACCCCACTTTGACACAAAGGACCCCTTACTTCAACTGGGTCGGATCTCGGAATGACTGCTGTCACAGGTTCAACCCCACACTCCATTTGCGGAAGGTCGGGTCTCATGGCTACCTATTGCTTATGTTTGCGATGCATCAGAGATGCGTAATTCCCTTCTCATGGATTGCAGGAGGGACCGACACCACATATTCGAGGCGAGCTTCGAGAAGGCAATACGAAGGCTCCAAGGAAATTGACATTTGCAGGTGTGTTTTTGGGGGCCAACATGTGTAACTTGTCTTGTGTTTCACGTCGGTTTGGATGTGCCTGTACCTAGCCGCGTTTAGCCAGGTGAGAATCGTACGCACGTGATGTTTTTGAAAGGTTCCAGAGAGCGCACATTTGAGGTGGGAGTATATAGGCAGTAGAAGAATGTGAGATGAGGACAGACAGATGCACCTGTTTGGATCTGTTTCCTCGGGTCATTCGCCCAGAAACTTGGAAAAGGCACGTGATGTGAATCTTCCCGTTGCTATTCCAATACTGATAGATAACAGTGAAACAGAGATTAACATGAGGAAAGAGAAGACGGACCTTGCTGACCTCTCCTCAATGACTTTCGTTCGAACCTACCTATGTACGTTAATATGACTTGCATAAACTCGTTCTATATTCAAAACAAAATACCATTCTGGTTTTATCTACAGAAGAATAACAGCAGCAGCCATAGCCCCTAAACCTGCCAGAATAGCTCCACTCCCCGCTCCCTTTGCTCCAACACCAGCTGTACTCTGCGCCAATCCAGTACTATTCCCCTCCGTTCCCGCTCCCGCGGCGGCAGTAGCTGTCGACCCTGGCACAGACGTCAATCTCGTTGTCGTAATAGCACTAGCACTCCCAGTCGACTTACCTCCGTTCCCACCACTCGCACTCGTGCCACTTCCCGTCGCCGAAACAGTAGTATTCGTAGCAGCACTGACATTGAAGTAGTTCCCGAACAACACGTCCAAGCCAGCATTCTTCACTACGTCCACAGCATTGAAATTACTCCTCGTTGCCCCCGCTTTGCTCAACGTCGACAGCGCGGCGCCGTTTCCCGTTGTGTTGAGCAACAACTGCGTGTAGCGGTGTGTGGTTGGGCTCTTATTCGGAGGAGCAGGACCGATATACGTCGCGATCGCCGACACATTCGTAGGGTTTATCAACTCATAGACGTTCATACCCCCAATTGTCGTGCTGGTGTTTGCGGACACAAGACCAGGCTGCAGCCAATGGAGGAGTTCGCTGGTAGCACCGCCTGCGATTTGGGGTGGGATATCGGGGTCAACCATCATCAGTGTGTAGGTTCCGACTAATGGCTGCGATGTTCCGATCGTGGGTGCTGTTTGGGTTTCTGGGGCTTGTCAATTGGAGTTGGGAGGAGGGGTGGGGTGAACTGACCTGCTTTGGGGAGATTGACGCCATTGATGGCCAACGTGTTGCCAAATGCCACTGTGAGGTTGTTTGTAGACGCTGGTTGGAAACCAACGGGAGTGAATGCACTTACGACGCCTGCGAGCGTAATAATTAGGGAAGGAGAAGACCGCATTGTATACAAATATTTCTAGAAGTGAGAATTGCAGACAGAGAAATTGTAAACATCAACAAGAATTGGATGTTTTGACAGGAATGGGAAAGATATGGAAGTTTCAAGCTACCAAGACAACCGATGACGAATACGACAACTGCCGATAGGAGATCATCCACGGGTAGAGCCGCTTTTTCGCCGCGGTTGGCTTCAGATGTGTTTGAGAGTCTCCGTACGTGGATTGTGTTTGTAAGAAAAGTACATGGATGTTTGAGGGGTTGGGTTGGAACGGCGACGAGGGATCCTGATGACCGGCAGGTCGAACTGAGACATGGTAACGCCATTAACACAATAATGTAGAGTACTGGTGTACCAAAACATACTTATTCTCGTGCTGGGTCTCTACCACGAAAGAATGTGGCTAGCTTGGGTACGGAGTATCGCATTGGGATAAAATATTTGGGAGGTGAGAGCTTTGGTGTTTCATGCAGAGAGCTTGGACAGCCCCTCATATTCACGTGGGCAGTTTCCCCGGCGCCAGCCCCCCCTTTTTTTCATCTTACAAGGTAGCAAAATTCTTCGCGTCAATTCTATACTCTAAGACCACATTCGGACTTTCCAATACCCTCAAAACTTGAGTCAAGAAGATGTTGCAGAATTGGGTTGAGGCCCGGATTGAGTCGCGGCTCACAGAATTGCCATTCCGAGGTTTGAATCCCTCCAGGCAAGATAAATGGGAAATTCTCTGATAATCTCTAAATTTAGACTGCTGACTTTAATCTAAATGCTGACGCCAAATGCGGTTGTGAATAATTTTATTCAGATAAGAGCATGCTATCGCGCAGAAAATTTCGCCCGCGCTATAACTACGGATGACGAACGTTGAAGACAGCCAAAGCTATGAGATTGCAGACGAGGAAAACTTCGGGTAATCATAGAATGTATGGAAGGTACCAAATATGCTAGCGTTATGCGACTTATCCGAGAGTGATACTCGTAAATCAAAGTCATGTCCAGTAAAGTGCATCCCTGCCCCGGAATGAGAAACCATTCATAAAACGTATAAATCATTTCAATATATTGCTTCCCAATTTACCATCGTCATATCGTAACCCATATTATATCCATCGTGACCCATATTACATTCAAACCCAGAACCAAAACCCAAACTCCAGCCCAGGATAGAAATCATACCTAAGAGTGGACCTTTGAACACCTCTCAACCCCACAATTCCGCCGCCTCTGCATCCCACCAGTCTTGCCCCTACAGACTCTATACCCCTCCGCTCTCACATGCCCCCGGAAATGCGCATACCACTCTTCCACACCCATCCCGCCTTTCCAGACCCCGTCGTATTCATAGCAGATCCAGCAGCCCAATCTCTCTCCTCCTCCTTCCTCCAGGTCTGACTTTTTATTGGATGCGAAGGTGGGGTTCGAGGGCGGTATATGGCTCTCCCAGCGATAATTGACTGAGGGATCAATCCAGCCAGGCCATCCTTCTTTATAGCTCGAGGGAATAGAGTCGGATACGACGAATCCGCACGTACAAGGTTCGAAATACTGCGAACCTGTTCGCCCGCCGCCGGGGATGGTGTTTGCGTTTCGCTCTGAAAAGGCGTGTTCGCAAAACCCTGGGTTTTGCGTTCTAGATAGAGGGGCGGGTGCGTATGGTGGAGGTGGTAGTTCTGTTTCCACAGCTCGTGCAGCAAAGAGACTGGTGACCTCTTGCATTTCGGGTACTTTCGACATGTTTGATGGGGACGGCGGAGGAGAAAGCTGTAATGTTGTTGTGTGAATAAAGTCGAAGAGGGATAACAGGGGCAGGATTGGGCTTCGAGGTGCGCAGAAATGCGTCGACGTCTTTTCGCCAAAGAAGGACGAGGATGCGAGGTGTGCGGGAGCGGGATGCGTGAGTGTAAGGGTCGACATGTAATGGTAGGGAGATCGAGTGTCGAGATCTCGTTCGGATGAAAAGAAAAGGAGATGATATAGTATGTTTAATGAAGAGCTTACCTTTGGATGAAGAATAAAGAGAGAAAGGAAGGAAGAGAAGTTGAGCGGGAGAAAGAGCAGTACTTACGCTTACCCTGCCACACAATTATTTGTAGCATGCTCTTTAATTGTGTGGCAGGATCTGATATTGGGAGGTTGAAGAAGAGAAGTCGAAGGCTGGGAGACTTAAAGTTGTGGCGGGGCGGGGTTGAAGTCACTAACTGTAAGCGAGATAGCGCAGGCTACCCCTGAAATGCACGCGATGCACCCCCCTTTCTTACGTTCCAGCACACTTTTTTCCAGACTTCCTGAGGCTATTCCAGTCAAAGGCTACGGAAGCATCAAGTACCTCTGAGTTCACTATTGCGACTTCTACTAAAGCCAAGTTGGACGTTGTTGAATACCTATGCAACCTTTTTTTCACTTACTCCTATTACCGTTTAAGGGGTTCACTTGTATACCATCCCTCAGATTTATTTTCCTGTGAAAATAAACACGATCTTAATAGCACAACTGAAGCCGCTCATATGCATGATATAAGGCCCTGGCTCAACCGCGAGCTATTTCAAAAGTTCTTGCATTATTTCCATGCGGCTTTCAAGGGCAATCAGATTGTAGATCGATCAATGATAGAAACGGGATTTGCTTATGATTATTAATTATCAACTATATAAACCTTGAGATACAACACCTGGGGGTTCAATATAACTATTAGAATTAGAAATCCTCAATTTATTGCCAAGCAGTAGTGCTAACATGGCGTTCAGACTCGGCAGAGCACGTCGTCAATCACTTTCCACCCCTCATTCCCGACACATGAGTGGCATCAAAGGACATCAGTCGGATCTACAGCGCTCTTGATGCTTGATAGACGTGGGTAACTATCGCCCCAGAAAGCTTGCTGGAAGTTGGGTTCATTCATGTCGGCCTTCCAACCTAAGCAACCTTTAGCTGGGCTTCACCTAGTTTTCCAGAGCATAGAGACATACCTCGTCGACATAACCCATATCCGGCGCTAACTTTCTCCAAGCTTCAACATAGGTATTGGTAATGAGGTCCTCCTGTTTCGCCTTCTCGGCCAGATCAAACGGGTTCCAATACGCACCAATCACTTTTACAATTAGCTACTAGCCAATGGCAGGAGCAATTGAAAAGCATACCGCTGTGCACATAGGCCGATCTCCAAGCAGGTTAACAGCATTTCCTCCGCCCCTTGGTTGTGCATCATGGACCCCCTTCCCACTGGCCAGATATAATCGCAACGGGGATTGGAGGGCAGGTACAAGTAGTTTCAAAGCCTCTTTCAAACCCGAGGCGTTCGTTAATGCCTTACCATCAGGGAATCTGAAGCCACCTGCTGCGTCAAAACCAGCATTGTTTGGACCACTAGCTGGAACTACCAGGTGTGAGAATCAGGAAAGCTCTGCGAAGAATTTGATGCATGAACTGATTCGGATATGGCCCTGTGACATCATCTAGAACCTTTTGTAGCGTTGCTGTTAGAGATTCGGTCGTGTTCTCTGGGTGGAGGGCTGGAAAGACGAATGTGCCACTGAAGCCGTCGACGGGAGTGGTGATATTGAGATCGGGTCCCTCCGCCACCAGAGACTATGGTGAGGTTCCTTAGATGATCTTGCTGATCAATATTGATCATCTATTTACCAGCGCCAAAGGTGATGGCAGCGACCTCGATTGGAACTGAAATTTGCATTCTTTTGGAGTGAAACCGTCTTGAAAAAGAGATGTTCTAGATGTGATGAGTCCAAATCGATAATGCTTTTGGAGCCGAAGATCTGAGACTATCAGTGGGGTTCTTGAATGCGGTCTTGATCGATGACCTTCCCATATAGTCATGTCCAGTTCCCTTCACAATCAGTCTGATGTTGTTTTCTCGTGCAAAGTCAACTCCTTTCTTCACATCGTCAGCACAAGTGGCGTTGACGACATAGATCGAATACCCCTCTCCGCTACAAGGATCCGTAGGTTCCGGAAGACAAGTATCGTTGTTGACATTATTAGCGATAGAGCTAGCAGGATTGTTGGTATGCCATATCGTAGTATTCCAGCCTGCCTGGACGACAGGGCATGCTTCCGTGTTGAAGATTGGTTGGTTTGGATGGCAGACAGCACTGGGAGGGGAAGATTTAAGAAGACGGCCGGAAAGTGTACGATTGAGTTGAGCCCACACGGCATCACTCGGCCAAATCTTGGAACCCAGTGTCCACTTGCATGCTGAGTAGGATGCCGAGACCACTATTGAAGCAAGAGACATAATTTAAATAATAGAGAACAACATTGCAAATTCAGGAAGTAGAATGATGAAATAGGGGTTGGCATGTACTCGAGTAAGGAGGTCTTACACTTTCAAGATTTCTTGCGACTACCACTGGGTCAGTCAAAGGGTCTTTTTACCTTCTAGCTGAGCCAGACTCCCGTATATCAAGATCAAATGATCTGAAAAAGGCTGTCGAGAAACGATATTATCGCTGGGGTAGTCTACCCAATACACGTATTAGTAAGAACCCAGTAGAACGAGAGATATTGCACCACAAAGTATAGGTATACTCGTACACTGGTAGATCATTGTTGACTACGGAGCAGTCTGCTGAAGTGAGAGATCTCTGTCGCTTCCGAAAGATGGTCAGCGCCGTATTTCTGCATCATGTGGAAAGTGAGTTGTTAAGAGTTGGTTGGAGCAATTCTGTTGAGAGGCGGGCGCTGCGAACCCACCCCAGTACTCGGGCTCGGGTACTGGGATCCTAGCGTGGAGCGGAGCGGAGCTGTGGAGGGACGCGGCGCGGGGATACCTCGGCCCGTCTAATATGTAGACGTTACCTACTTCGTACAGTACATTTTCCAGCAGGCAATAGGCAATTTATATTGTACTGGCAATCGCCAACTTACAAATGATTAATGAAGCGCAACGCCACTGTTCGAGGATGCGCGCGAGCGCTGGAGGCAGCAGTAGTACCATCTCCTTGCCCTGCCCATTACGACATCATCAATCGTGCTAACATATTTTACAGCTGCTCCACATTCCAATGCCGTCGTTTTCGTCCAAACTCCATATCATAACGCCGCCTCTTCGAACACCACTGTTAAGGATAGCTCGACAGAATTCAATTCAAGATCGCCGACACTATGCAACCCAGGGGCCCGCTCCTGTCCAAGAAGATGCCGCCCATGAAGATTATCCTCACGCGCCACCCGGCGTGTGTGCGAATCCGTTGGACCATGATGCACGGCGTGACATTGGGCGTGGTCTCTTTGCGGCTGAGGGACAACTTTCCGAAGGGGAGTTAAATCGTCAGGCAAAACCTGAGTATGCCGCCGAAATGTTCGCTCGTGCGATGTCCGATATTTACAACTACGGCGCCACGATACTCGCGACTCCGTGTTTTCAGATGCGTAGTCCTGCGGAAGTACAATTTACAGTTACTATTCAGCTTTTGGGGCCGGATGTTCAAGTTGCAGGCTCAGGATCTGGGTCTTTCGAGCGGGCAATTTTGAACGCGTCGCTTGATTTGAAAGCAGTTGTGAAGAAGTACCATGTCGAGCATGGTGATGACCCCATTTCAATGACGAGCGACTCCACCCTGAATATTGATAATGCGAAGCCTTTTCTAGTGTTCTATAACACTTACTACGGTAAAGCTCAGATAACTTTCGATACCCATCCCGTCAAACGTACTCCGGGAATGCAGAGTGACTTGGTTGGTGTGCAGGCTAAGTTGAATGGGAAGCAAATAGACCTACCTGTGTTTGCCATAACAGCTAGTACGTCAAGCGTCGCCGATCTCATCGCAGCCATACATCTGCTGAGGGAGAAACCCGAGCTCTTCAACGAATTTCTCGAAATGGGGAAGTCAAGTCTTGGCACCGTGCTTCAGCCAGTAAGGACAATACCCTTAATTGTTAGACCTGAGATCTTATCGACAATGGTTTCGGCATCCAACCAATTTTTGCAGAAGAGAAGTGTGAATGATGAGCAGCCGGCATTCGATGAACAGGAGTCAATAATGCGCAGTTTCCGTTCCCGTCGCGTGCTTTCTCCAAGCTCAGCGAAGAAACGGAACTGGGTTCTCAAAGACCAACACGAAGCTTTTCAAAATGATGACTCGCACGCCTCTCTCAGGTACCTGAAGAGCACTTTTCCGATGAATCAATATCGTGACAAGGTGCTGGACCTTATTAACCAGAATGTCTATAGCATTATCGCTGGAGCCACTGGAAGCGGCAAGACTACTCAGGTTCCTCAAATTATTCTTGAGGATGCAATCCGCCGAGGGGTCGGGTCGAATGCAAACATCATCTGTACACAGCCTCGACGTATCGCCGCCACCTCTATAGCCAGACGTGTTGCTGCCGAACGCGGTGAAACACTCCAAAAAACAGTCGGCTACCACGTCAAAGACGATTCTAAGCTACCAAAGGACGACGGTAGCATTACATACTGCACCACAGGAATTCTTATCAGACTGTTCCAACATCAACCTGATGAGGTGATGGATCGACTTTCACACATCATCATTGATGAGGTTCATGAGCGCGACCGCCTCATTGACTTTCTTATGATTATGATCAAGAAGGCAGTAGAGAAAAGGCAACAGACGGGAAAACGGATTCCAAGGATTACACTAATGAGCGCAACCTTGAACACCGATTTATTTCAAGATTATTTTGGCCAAAATATTGAAGGTGGGGCAAAGGTTCCATGCCCTCTACTCGATGTACCGGGGCGAAGTTTTGGGATCGAGGAAATATACCTCGAGGACATTCTTACCGAGTTTCGCGAGGCATATCAACTCCCAGAACTCAATATTTTGCAGAACGATCCCACCACCCAAGCATATCTCGAATCCGAGAACACTCTAGTCGCAGGTTCTGAGACTGATCTTATTGAAAGGACGCGGCAAACGAATACTGAAGAAGAAGCTTCGTTAGTACCAGCCGGTCTTGTAGCAACCACTATCGCTCACGTAGCGAAGAAAAGCTCACACGGAGCCATTCTAGCCTTTCTACCAGGACTCGGAGAGATCCTGGAAGTCGAAAAATTCCTCCGGACTACCAACCCCTTAGGATCGAACTTCAATGACGAGGCGACATTCAGGATATTTTTGCTCCACAGTTCAAGTCAGGATAGTCAGGATAGTCAGGATACTGTATTCGAAAATCTGCCTGACGGTTGCCGCAAGATCGTTCTGTCGACTAATATTGCTGAGACATCTATCACCATACCCGATGTCCAGTATGTAGTTGATTCCGGAAAGTGTCGTGAACGTTGCTACAACCAAAAGAGTGGCATTTCCAAGTTGCAGAGCACTTGGATCAGTGAAGCGAACTTGAGACAACGTTCTGGTCGTGCGGGACGAGTCCAGAATGGCAACTATTACGCGTTGTTCTCGAGGGCGCGCCGAAACACTTTCAGAGCCGCGAAAGTACCCGAGATTCTCCGCTCCGACTTGCAGGAAATGTGTCTGGATATTAAAGCACAATCATTCCAGACCCCCATTGACGACTTCTTCGCTGCGGCAATCGATCCTCCTTTGCCCGACAATGTGAAAATCGCCATTCGGGCTTTGAAAAGTCTTGAGGCTATCACCGATGATGACAAGCTTACACCGCTGGGTCGTCTGTTAGCGTCACTTCCTGTTCATCCAGAGCTGGGGAAATTGATTGTACTCGGGGTCGTTTTCCGCTGCTTTGATTCTCTCCTTATTATCGGTGCGGCTGCGCAGGAGCGGTCGGGCCTTTTTCTCCGCTCGCCGCTAGAGAGAGCGGCTGCTGATAAGGCAAAGAAGGCATTTGAACTTGGCACCATGAGCGATCCGGTCACACTCATCAATGCATTCCGCGAGGCGCGTCGAATGTGGAGACAAAAGGACCCAAATTTCTTGGCCAAAATGCGCCAACAGTTTCTCAATGTTCACGCTTTCAGGTCGATCGATCGCAAAATGAGAGATATTGAATTTGCTCTTATAGAAGCTGGCCTCATATCTTTCAGTGCACCAAGTCATGCTGTGGAGTTCCAACGTGGCCATCCTTCAATAAACCGCAATTCGAATAGCCTTCCTCTGCTTAAAGCTCTATGTTTTGCAGGGCATCGGGGAAATTTAGCTATCCAAGCGAACAGTAGCCAGTGCCGCACTCGCAAGGAATTAACTTTATTACACCCATCTTCTCTCCACAGTAACATCAAGAGGCTCCGGACCAAAAGAATAGAGATGTTCCCAAAATCAGCGTCATCCGTTTATTCATACCATAGATTGGAGCAGAAACAAAACAGCCAAGCCTTATTCTTACGAGATTCTACGCAAGGCTCAGCGCTGATGGCTGCTTTGTTCGGTTCTGAAGTCCAGTCAGTTGGGGAAAATTTGATCGTCAACAGGTGGCTTCCTTTAAAGGTCACATCCGACTTATCCGATAATGAGTCCCATAAAGTCATCCTAAAATTCCGTGAAGCACTAGACTTGATGCTCTCAGACGCATTCTCGAGTCTGGCAAAGCAAGGTGACAAATCTAGATACCTGGCTGTTGATCCACTCAGGGAAAAGTTTGCTGCTGCTTTGACTGCAGTTCTAGAGATTGAGGGCGGGACCGAGGGCGGGACCGAGGGTGAGGGCGAGGGCAAGGGCGAGGATGAAGTATGGGGCGACGGGGATTCAAATATCGAGGCCGATTATGCTGCGGCAAAACGGTCAAGTATGAGGGCGTCATAGAGTAGGGAGGCTGATGGGTTAGAAGGAAATTAAAGAGGTGGTGAAAGAGGAACGGAAAGAGCGCGGGAGCGCGGCTTTTATACACGTTGCAGCGGCAGCGGACGCCAAACCCAAGGGAGCAAACCGGAGTACTAAGATAATAGATATTTAATTGTTGGACCCCTCTTCCACTCCACCAGACCAGAACACGTCAGTATCAGTATTCTGGCTCACGCTCGAGCGCGTCAGTATGCTGAGTGGTGCAGCACCTGCGGTGTATGGCCCAGTAGCGCTCTGGTCCCATTGTCTGAGACATGGATAACCAGGGGCCAAAAAGGTGCAATTTGCGACGATATTCCCAAGTTCGGTGGATGCTGTGGTTTCCACTCCCACCATGTAGTTGTCTTGAATATTGATTCCGACCGCTGGCAAATCAACCACAACCGTGATGTTGAAGCTCTCAAGCTATTCCCTGGGGTCAATCCTACTGAGCTCGAGAATTTGGGGTGTGTTCAAAATACCGCCTACGACGATAACTTCCTTGGAGACATAGGCGGTCAGCGAAATTCCCTTCTGGGTACTATCGAAGTGACGGTCAGTCTTGTAGGGAGCTGAGCCTTGCAAATACTCAATGCCAGTTGCTTTAGGCTTGGTACTGTATTGATCTTATTCTTGGGTTGAGCAGTGTCGAATATGAATTTCGTTGTAAACGAACTGCTGCTCGTTGTTAAGGATAATTTTGGCTACCACCCCGACTTCAACTCTTTGATACTATCAATAAGATGACTTTGAGAAACATGAATCATCTTGATTCGAGGCTGATAGGCGTATATTATGCTATTTAACTTCCCTTTCGTTTCAAATCTCAAATCTCAAATCTCAAATCCCAACACCCTCCATCCGATGCTTGTCGGTCAGCTCTCTCTGCCTGCCAGAAAGGCATCCCCTAGATGCATATATTATGGGAGAACTTGGTATCATCAGGCCTAAGCTCCTTCCTTTCACCAACGCCTATTCTGCGATACGAAACAACTCGAGATTAGCCAACCCAAACGCCCCTATTCCGAATACCACAAACCCCACACAAAGGTTTCGCAGTGACCCTCCCACGTCACTGCTAGCCCCAAAATCCCCACACCAAACCCAAAACCAGGTTCATTGCGGCGCCCCGGCCCGCCCTCCAGTGCCATTCGCACCACGCCACATCACATCACTGTACACCCACAGCAGCACATCCCCGCCGCACACCCTGCACAAAACCCAACCGCCACATTGCTCTCCCTCTGCTGTCTTCTGTCTACATACACGACCTGCGGCTGTGGCACAGGGCCCTGCGGCGTGTATCGCGGCTGCGCATGGTCGCTGGACGTCCCGCGGTATGCGTCTTGCTTTTGGTATGTGGGAGGCGAGGTCCCGGTCACTGGCTGGGGGCGCTCCCAAGGACTGCGGGTTTCCTGAGGCGAGAAGGCTGGGTTGTCTTGCGACGATGACATTTGATCCGCTTTTACTGTTGTGACTTCTCTGGCGTTTGGAGGTTGCGAATGGTGAGGCGAGGCTGAAGGAATGTGAAAGAAAGAACTAAAGGTTGTCGTGTCGTGTCGTGTGAAAGGAATGTCGTGAATATTATGACTCAAGGTTGAGGAGCCAAGACTTAAAATCTGGGGAAGACGACAAGTTATACTTGTAAAGGGTTACTGTAACGCTGATATTGTATTATTGACATAAACCAATCAGTTGAGCCCCCGAGGATCAAGGAGGCTGAAGAATTGCGGCAATGGTGGCGCAGTCGACGATTTACGAAGTTACGCCGCAAACCCGCTTCCAGAAGACAATCCTCCGCATATTGCTATCCAATCGCATATCGAAAATCTGGATGTGCAGGCTGTGGTGGATGGCGCATCAAATTCACTCCAAGGGGGGTGGGTGAAGCGCCAAAATGAAGGAAGAGATAAGCCCCTATTCCCTTTTCCATCCATCGCTACAGGGAGGAAAGGGACCACCACTTTCGCACATGTCACGAAAAGTATTGCGGCAATCGGTAATATCGTACTCATTACTGAGATATACACTATCAAGTCTTCTGGCCAAAGATCAAATGACCCAGTGAATAGCCACGCTTCCGAGGGCTCCGCCGCTTTTCAGAAATGTTGGATCAGGATGCAATTATGTATCTTCTTACAATCTCACCGCAAGATTCCAGACGTCAAGTCGAGCTCAAAGATGAGACAGTTGCAGCATTGCAGCAGTACAGCCTTCAAGTATTCTCCGTTCTTTTCTCATACATGCCTATTTCCTCCCAGAACCTCTACTCTGCGCCACGCATTTCTCAACTCAGGTTCCGATTTCTATGCTTAGGCCCTTCCACAATATCCAACCACATCTTCTCGACCTCGCTCAGCTTAGAATCATTTTCATCTTCTTCCTTGTCCTCCTCAACATCTCCATATGTCCAAACTTCCAACTGATAATGCTCGTTGAACATAGCAATGTCATCATCAACTCTCTTCTTCGCCCAAGCATTTGCCCCGCCTTCTGTTCCACCGTACCCATAAACGAGACACAGCCTTAAGAAAGGGTTTCCGTTGTCGTCAGTTTTGTCCGCCTCGTCTGGGAAAAATTGGAACGTCAAGTTGTCCCATTGATGGACCTCATGTATCTCACGGTTCATGGTCAAAAGTTCAAAGTCGCCAAATGTGTTCGTAGAAGGGAAATGGTTGCATAGGTAAGTCGCTTCCTGTTTGCCCCATCGGACAAATGCGAAATAGGTTGGCTCGGATGCTGATGGCTGTGTCGAGGGAGGTGTAGGCAGGCTCAGGATGGACTGGGTTTGAGATTGCACGATGGCGCTGTTGGGCGCTGCAGTGTTCAAGCTCGAAGGCCCGCCCATGGTAGATGCATTGCTACTTGATCCCATGAGACTACTGCCAGACGCTACACTATTCGATGGTGACGAAGCCGGGACAGCAGGAAGTGTGAGTTTTCCAAACATGACAAAACTTCCCCTGTATCTGGAGCTCTCGAAGTGATCGTCATCGACGATATCGTACACGGCAACAACTTTTCGCCTGAGCGTGTGCATCGTGGGTGAAAAGATAGGGGTAGTCCAACTTCCCACTCGGGGCTGTCGATTGCGTTTTGCGAATGAGGTATGGCTGCGCTTTGAAGTCTTGTGCCCCAAGTAGGGTAAAGGGAATGGTTAAGTAGCCCCAAGTCGCCGCCACATGATGAAGACCTCCTGTGTGTTTACCATTGTTTGTCAATTTGTCTAGGTTTTTCGTAAGTGAAAATCACAAGCTTCTCGCAAGCAAACGGTCACCTGCGTTTTGAAAATTATATGACAAGAAGTTTACTAATAGCTTATTCAAATGATCCATCTTATGGTGGTTATTTGCTAGCGCAATCAATATGTTGTTTGATGGTCATTGAACCAAGAGAAAGAACGGCTGAAGACATATTGATGCCACGGAAACAAGGAATAGGTCGACGTGACCACTTGGAAACAACCAGAGCCATCTCAATCTTCCCGTCAACTAATACGTATACTTGAAGCCATCCTGCTTTTCAATCTGCTTCCCTCCAGCATCTACCCTTCTGTTTGCCCGGTAAAACTTAAAGGTAAGTGCAACAACGACTGCGATGATTACCACATTGGCAATGAGGCAGGTCAAAATGCCTGGACGGTAGCCCGGGGAGTCTTGCGCTCGGAAAACACTCGTCCCAATGATACCACCAATTGCACCACCGCCGATGAGTGTTGCGGAAGTGAAGGCTCGTTTCCATTGTCCGCGGACATTGTTTGCCTGATAAGTCACAAGAGCTGGGCAATTGGCATTGCAGGCGGTCGTGGCCAAGAAAACGCCAAAGTAACGAGCGGCACTGTTGTCCAGATAGCCCAACAATCCAAGGCCAAGTATACCTGACATACGTTAGCAGTGTGGTGACTGGCGAGGGAACTAGGGCTTACCAAGAGCCGCATTTCCAATAATTATTGGACCACGAAGATGCCATTTATCGGCATAGTACGCTTGAATATACATGACGATAGCAGCGCAAATATATGGAGGCGCAACAAGACATTGCGACTTTGCAACACTGAACCCCATACCATCTCTGAGGATGATAGGGAGAAAGTAGGCAATCGCATAGGTGTTGGTCGTAGTCAGGGTGTACAAGGCCGAGAACCCCCAAACTTTGCTATCCAAGCCATTGCGGAGATAGGAACCGAGCGAAAAGGGTTCCAGTCTGATATCATGGCGATCGTGCTCGATACGTGCAACTACGAATGCTGCCTCTTTTTCATTCAGGAAGTTCCAGGACTTGGGCGAAAGTTCGGGGAAATCGACAATCATGACATAAGAGAATACACCCAGAATACAGGTAAGAATCCCTTCAACCTAAGAGGAACTTGTTAGCTCAGCTCAGATAACCCGGTTTTAGGCGTGTCACCCCAAGTTAACGTACTATGAAGATCCAACTCCAACCTTGCAGACCTGCGCGGCCATTCAACTGCATGAGACCATAGGCAAGGATTCCAGCGAAAGCTGATGCGCAACTCCCAATCAGATAGAACACCGCGTTTCTTTTCTGCAGTTCGTATCGTGGGTACCAAGTGCTGAGGAGGTAGATGCATCCTGGATAAAAGCCAGCTTCGAGGATTCCAAGAATAACACGCAGGACTGCCATGACTTCCCAAGTTTTCACAAATCCAAAAGACTGCAGCATGTCAGCGTAACCTCCCAAAGGTTTTGAGCTAAGTCACCAGTTACTTACGATCATAACAGCTCCCCAGAAAAACACAATAGTAGCAAGGAATCTCCGAGGCCCAATCTCGCGTATGGCAACAGTGGCCGGTGGCTGGAAAATGGCATAGGGAAGGAAGAAGACCAACGACACGATTGTGTAGGCGTTATTTTTGTCGTTCATGTGCAGCTGGGTTGTCATTCTACACTCTTGTCAGTCAAGTATCGGGCTCTTGTAGCATTCAACATACCCAGCGATTGCAGCAGCACCAAGGTTCGTCCGGTCCATCAGACTGATCATGTATAGGAAGCCTAATGTCAGGACTAGTCGTCGATCGATGCGCCCGATGATAGCTCTCTGCTCTGCTGGTGTGAAAGCCGTGACTCTACTATCGGTGGATAGTTCAATCACCGTACGCTCGACGTGATCCTCGTCGAGGCCACCCTTCTCCCCGTCGAAGCCGCCCTTTTCCCCATCCGAAGTTCGCTCAGGCATGATCCTGTTCTTTAAAGTTCGAGGCTTTTTGGACGGACTTTGTCTCTCTTGGTGAAGACTGTCTGACGTCTAGATTAGGAATGCAGCAATGTATGATGAAGGGCTTGCTTAGCATGCAAGATTACCTGATCGATATTTTGGCTTCTTGGATGGTTATATTGACGAAGAGCAAAGAGCACTAATTCCTCTCACCGGGAAAGTCGATGCTCCAATCACCAGGAACTTCTGGTGTGTGTTCAAGTAGCATACTCCAGTTCACCATTTTTCCCCAGACCCCCCTTCTCGCTACCCCGCATTCCAGTGGTTGGTAACAAAAAAACCCATGTGCCAGCATTGAATGAGAGCTGACGGCACCGACTAGGATCTCGATATAAAATATAGTATGCTATGCTCCAAGCCTATTCGCTGGCATGTAGTGCCAACGCGCCGCCCGATAGCGACTCGGCTGTGGTAGGCTGCCTATAATCCGGCACATATATATCATGCACATGCAACCCGAAAGGCTATTGGCCGCCGAAACATGCACAATTTATAAGCTTTTATACCGAACTACCGAGAGAGCAATTACTTTAAATATATGATTCTGGTGCGACCTGCCGCATAAGGACGTCATATTTCGTCTGATCAGTTCGGCGTTGCCCGACGGGGATCAGGGTACTTGAGAGCGGGAACGCCTTGCTCGGTACAGCTCATCGTGCAGCATCATTATTGCCAATTGCTGGCACCATCATTCCGGGCGGTGAGTGAGAGATATGGCTTATAACTGGTTCGGCATGGCGTTGAAGGTGAGAGAGGTGTTGAGATCCAAACCGTTTTTATTCGCAATGGCTTTTTACGTAGCTGTGCTGAGCTTGCTTATCTGGGGAAGTGATTCGGTTGCTCTTCAAGCTAATTGCTCAACGGCTCGAGTAGATCTGGGCTATGAGATCCATGAAGGCAGTTTCAATGTGAGTATCCAATGCTTCTGTCAAGTGGAATATCGGCTAAAGCGTTACAGGCAACAGGGCAATTCTACAACTTCTCCAATATCCCCTACGCACAACCGCCACTTGGACATCTTCGCTTCCAAGCTCCTGTTCCATTCGACACTGGTTACACGACAACGCGCAAGCCAGTGAACGACGGCTCGCGGTTCTCGGTTTGTCCTCAAGGTGCACCAGCATGGGGTGTTGTCGCCGCGAAGTGGCTTACAGAAGGCCTGGGTGCTATAAACCAATCAGCGGGCTACCAGCCGCCTAACATCACGGAACTACCAGCTGCGGCGTATGGAACCAGTGAAGACTGTCTTGTGCTGGATATCCTTTCGCCGAAAAGGATATTCGAAAGCAGGGGGAAGGGACCAGGAGCTCCGGTGTATGTTGATGTGATTCCTCATCCTAACTGTCAGTCGATGCTAAAAGGCGCAGGTTGGTATGGATTCATGGAGGGGGTTATGTTTTGGGTTGGAAGACGCTTTATGGAAGTGGGGCAGGATTGGTCAGAGCAAGTGAGAGTCATGGAAAGGAAGGCGTGATTTATGTGGCATTGAACTATCGACTTGGACTCTTCGTAAGAACTTACCCTTCTCATGTCCCTCTATACACATGCTCCTTACTAACCAACTCCAGGGTTTCCTATCCGGCCCAACCTTCCAAACAAACGGCACAGCCAACGCCGGCCTCCTAGACCAAAGAATGGCGCTCGAGTGGATCCAACAGAACATAGCAAAGTTCGGCGGCGACCCCAAGCGAGTAACAGTCATGGGAGAATCAGCTGGAGGAGGAAGCACGATACATCAAATCACTGCTTATGGGGGTCTAAGAGGCCCGGTACCGTTCCAACAAGCCATCATCCAAAGCGGCGCATTTCTTCCTGTCCCAACCAACAAACGCAAGGAAGATCTGTTTCAGCTCTTCTTGGCGACGGCAAATGTAAGCACGTTGCAGGAAGCGAGGGGATTGTCGACTCATGCTTTGCAACTTACCAATGCGATTATGGTTGGTGAAGCACCATATGGGGATTTTACATTTAGTATGTCTTCCTTCCTTGCTTCCTTCAGCAACTCGCAACTATACATATAACTCACTCACTA
>QGMI01000673.1:0-21928 GCA_007821535.1 Lachnellula occidentalis | reverse complement strand
GAAATTATAATATATACTATAAAAGGAGGCCTTATCTTTAATTTAAAGTCTATAAGCTTTAGAAATTAAAGAAGATAGTAATAATTAGAGAGTCTAAAGTTATATATTAATTGTTTATTAATATTATAAATACTATAAAACATATATACTTAGACATGCCCTTGCTAGGAGTACTAGTATATAGAAGAGATAGCGAAATAAGAGTATAAGATATTATAGTAGACTAGGATTTAGATTAATAGTATAAAGAATAGTATAAGGTAGTATATAGAGTTGCTAGATAGAGAAGGTATAATATTAATAAGAAAGGAATAATACTTATTATTTTAGAGATTTATTTTAAGAATAATAGTACTATACTAATAGGAGATATTTAGGCAATATAAAAAGGCCTAAGCTCTAGAAAGTAGTAGAAGCTACTTATATTAAAATAGGAGTATTAAATTAATATACTACTATAAGTATAGCTAGGTAGTAAAAGGGAAACTTGCTTAGGGTATAGCTAGTTAGTAAGAGGAAACTTAAGTAGCTTCTCTACTTTAATCTCTCTTTCTCTCCTTAATTAATCTATGCCCTCTTATCTTCTACTACTTGGTTACTACCTTCTAATACGAAGATCAATTGTTCGTGATGCTAGATACTAGATTCACAACAAATAAAAACTCATTTATAAAGCGATTGACCAAAGTCTGCTCATTAACAGGCTAAACGAATTTGGAAGGAAGCTGAACATTCCTCTCGCCTCTCTATCATGGCTGATTGGTGGGGAGTTCTAGAGCCAGGCGAGGTCTACTTGTATTTCTCTTCTTTTGTCGATGACGAGACAGGTATCCAGGGGGAGCGTTTGGCAGGCCGGGAACTTCTAGTTGCAAATCGCCAGCGCACTTTTCAAGTGATATTCACAAGGTAAAAGCTGTTGTGAAGGCCGAGATCATGGGCTTGAAACATATCGTGATCTTTTCTATATAGGGGAGCCACCATCTCGCAGACAAACTCTCGGGCGTCGATTAGAACGGAGACAAAGTCTTCGCTTACTAGGAGCTGTTGATCTTTGAGGGTTCTACGAACACCGCTGTCCGGCGAAGCCTGATTTGGCTGAGTAAGGGTGGATCAGTAAGGATAAAACGACATATGCTGAGTTAGTAAGGGGCTGGAAAGATCCTATCCAGCTCAGAAACTTTCTTGAAAAGTCCTTCGAGTTCAACATGCGAGAGAAAATGCTCGGGATTTGTACAATCAAGAAGGAAAAGCTATGCTACCATTCAGAAACCATCGACAGACCGGACGAAACCTACTAGCATATCCTTCTCAGCGAACTTGTTGAGCAAGCAAAATCACGGACTTCTTTCGAATGAGGACAGTCTAAAACGATTCGTGCAAAGGTTCGGCCCAGAGCCATCATCTGAGCAGATATACAAACGCGACGACCTAGTTTTCCCTGAAAGTCCCGCACATATCATTGATGTTCTAGCATCGGAAGCAGAAAAGCTCATAGGAGAATGCAAAGCTGAAATTTCACGCCGCAATTCCTGATCCTCCGCAATGGGAGGACTACCTTGTTCGTTGCTACAAGTACGCGAGGCAAATCGAGAATGAAGATTAGAAGTCCCTGCTCGATCAGCTTGATAAGGACGTCAAAGATGCCAAGCCTCTGTTGGCCCGGAAGTGTCGACGAGTTGATGAATCTGGGCAGACTTTGATACCATTGTGATACTCGCTATCATATGCATTGCCCAACTAGGCCTTAAAACTTTGTCCAGAAACAAAATCTATGCCACGTGAAGCTAGTAAACTTCAAACCACGATTGCTATCCAGAAGGAGCTTCCAACTCCGCATCCTTTGGTGCCGAGAAGCCTCGAGTAGGTATGTAGGGCAAGCTCTGATCGTAGGTTTAATGACATTCGGGAAGACTGATGATTATATGAAGAGAGGGAGTCTAGAAAGGGTGCCCGTGGGCCTGAATAGAGCTGTACTAGGGTGGAGTTAAGAAATACTATTAGGTATATGTAATATTGTCACATTTTTATTCTTGCACAATGCATAGAGTTTAACTTCAATTGATTAAAAAGGAAGTGACTATAATCCGCTGGATGTGAAAAGTAGTTCAATAATATCTAAGTAGTCAAGAAGTAGCGATATTACTAACCTAATAATAAGAGGTATTGGAATTACTATAGGGTATCTGAGTGAATATACTGATTGCATTGAAGAGTCTAAGTGTAGAGAACACGTAGACGAGACTATAGACAGAGGCTTCGCCTAGTGCGAACCTAAGTCACGTGACATATCACGTGACCAGCTCTTACGCATTCCAGCGTAGCCATTTCCTAACTCAATAAGAGGCTTAAATTCTATAATAATATAGGATCGACTACTTTTATTAAATATATATAAATATAATAATAACTATATTATATAAGGTATAAAGTGTCTTTAAGCTACATATATAGAGATTCATAGTAAGGTTGACTAAGTAATAATATAGCCCTAAATTCTAATAGCTTTTCTAGTATAAACGTTATCTATATACATTTTAGAATTAAGTATAAAATCCTCTTTAGCAAAACTATTAAAATATAAGCTTTAAGTACTATAATAAGATCGATAGCTTCTATTACTAGTATAAGCACTTAGAAATATTTAATAATTTGAACTAGTAAGTAATAAATATCGAACTGATATATTGATTAAAGAAAGTAATATAAAGCAGAAGCCTATTACTTGATAGAACTTATATAAGTATATAAGAGTATAAACCTAAACTATGAATAAATGTGCTATAAAACAAGAGAGAAAAAGTGCAGAAGCTTTAATGAAGATTGTAGCTAAGCTGAAGCTAAGCATATAAATCCCTACTACCTTCGCTAACCGCACGCATTTTCGTAATAGCAGACTGCAAAAAAGCCAAAAACAATAAAATAATGTGAGATAAACTCGGAGACATGAACTCATCAGATTTACTCTCTGACGGGGCTATTTCATAATTAGTAATTGTATTTATATATGAACTCATTGAATATCTTACAGTCGAACCCCGATCTCCCGCGCATTGTCAAAGATGACAAGCGGAAATCATGACCGTTAGACCATCAAAGAAAGTTATGCCTTTGCTTTTAGTGACATGGTTATTATTTTACTATATGTATAACAATCAAAAACATTACCCAAGGCCCGAACTTGAAACAGACTCAAGCGGACCTTGACTAATAGGCCTTACAGTAACAGACGATAAACAGAAAAGAAAAATAATCTATAATGTACTAGGTGGAGTGGGACTTTGAAAAATGATGATAGTGAGTACAGCTTTTCGTATGCTATGTGTGTCTAGCACGAGTGGGCTTACATGAGTCTGCAACCGACCTGGAAAACGTATTTTTAGTTTTGAGATAATGATACTACTACGAAGGAGGGTCAGGCATGGGTTGATTATAAGTCAGGTATCTGAGGGGAAAATTCATGTCCCAGAGGATCTCTCAAACAGAAACCCGACCTTTTCCTAGCATTCAGAATCAAGTTTGATGTCTTATGATAAGGGAAGTCGAGAGTGTATTAGCTCCTTTAGTTCATGGAGCGCTAGCGCAGTATTCCTATAGGGGGGAAGATTGGAGGCTTGGCGATACAAGCGAACCTTTAGGGGCTCGATCGCAACACTATCTTTTAAACCAACCTACCTATCCAAGTGGGAAAATTAATAGATAATACCCTCCCACACAAAAACAGCCATCCTCACGAACTTATTTGCGTAAACTGAAACATTCGCCCTCTTCTAGAACAGTTTCATGAAAGCCCCGAATGTCGAAACCTACAATTTGAGGCACGTAGCAAAGCAGTGTTTCCACAAGGCAACAAAGTTCCGTTCAAAGGGTGACAGATCCGCCTCCTTTCAAGCATTCTCTGACCGCCGATTGGTCTGATGTACCAAGATCAACCTAAGTTATGTTTCGCAGACACAAACTGTCGAATCTCTTCTGTACTGTGAAAGACCAAAATCACTTTCAGTACGACGGTAACGGCTTAAGAAACCGTACAGCCGGATGCGCATCTGGTCGAACGACCGGGCGGCTTCCCCGAATCCTGCTGTGCAACATCGATATCCACGAACCCATGAACCGGGAACCGGGAGACTGTTCCCGAATCCCAAACATTGTTAGTAGCTTACTCCAGAGTAGATTACTGTAGATCTGGGGCAGTTCCTACCCGGAAAGTCTTACCCAGCTTAACAGCCGGGCAAACGTCATGGATGAGTCCGTAGGGCTGTCTGTCTTAGTCTGTCTAGACTCACCAAATACCTTCAAATCCTTCCACCTCCATTTGCGGTTACACATCCAATTTCTATCCAGACAAGAAAATCTCGAATGCCCATGTCAGATATCAGATTCAAGACAATCTCGCTCGCCCTTGATCAATTGGGCCAACGCATGCCTCGCCCTATTACCAGCTGCCTATTACTGCCCTCTGCGATCAAGTGTTATCTTCGAGGCCGCAAAATACACAGCCGGATGGACTTTATTGTCATTTGTTGTTGTACGAGAATAAGGTGAACCAGTAGGAAGGCTTCCGACTGTCCACAGTCCTCGTTGAATAAGTGAGAGTAAATTAAAGTCCGCCGCCCTTCATGCGATGCTTTCCAAAAGGAGGGCTCTCTTGTTCGCCCTCAATATCGCCCTATTAGTCAATGTGCCTATACTCCAGCGAGTATAAAGGCCATCCAAGGGTTGTCGATTCTGAAATCCGCAACTCAGTCAAATCCCCAAACTACTGCAAGTCCAAACTCTAGAATCGATTCATAACTATCATATCTTATCAGTGTGTACCTATTGACAGAAGGTCTATCTATTACTACTCAAACGTTCCAGCAAAGATTCAACACACCTGATTCTCATTACTCACAACATCCCAGCGGAGTTTACATGTCCACTGCATCTTCCCCGCGAACACCTCAACCACCACCTCCTCCTCCTTCAAGGCTTTGGCAGAATTAGCTTTCGTCTCTTGAGCGAAATACCTCCAGCGCTACGGCTATCCTCTCGCGGCATTCCAAACGGAGCACCTCACCTCCGTCCCACGTCCACAAATATCATCATAACATTTTTACCTCACCTCATCTCACCACCACCTCACCCTCACTACACACACTCTTCAATACCAAACACACTCGTCCTCCCCACGCGGAACCTCCCACCAAAGCAACCCATAGCCTACCCCCTCACCACAAACCACCGCACTCCAACCCATCCCGCCATTACCTGCCCCAAACCCCGCAATGCCCACCTCAACATCCTCTGAAACCGCCCACAACGGTTCATCCGCCTCCACATCCACCTCCACCTCGCACGATCACGACCATTCCCACGCCAGGAACCGAGATCCAGAACCGCATTCACATAAACATGGGGAAAGTAGTAATAGTGGCGGCAGTAGCAAAACAGTGGATAGATATATCCAAGACGAAGAAACAGATTACCGCTCATATGCAGTGAGCGAGTATGATTCGTTGCAAGAGGAGGCGAGGAGGAGGCGGGAGGAGAGGATTAGGGATGTTGTTGGGAGGAGATATTGAATTGCATTGCAATGCTTTGTGCTTTGTTGGGACAGAAAGAAGTTTTGAAATTTCGGGATAGTATGGGTATTGATTGTAAGACTGCTTGGTTTAGTGTAGGAGTGGATATATTGGAAGTGGAATGATAAGGACAAGTATTTGTGTTATTGTGATAAGTGGAGATCTATGTACGCCTGAAAATGCTGCCATTCTGCGCCGGTGATATTATGTGATATACAAACAGGTATTACTTACAGACATCTAAACTCATCTCCGTCCTCTATACCCTAGACTTTCTCATCAACTTCGAGACGGTCCCGATAGACGGTTCCAAAACCTCACCCAATTGGAACTCTTCGCTTTTCTATCTTCATCTTCATCTTCGTCTTCGTCCATCTTATCCTCCATGGAGTTTTCTTTCCGCATATCCATTTTCCGCAAATGGTACCGTTCCCATTCAGACCGACGAATTTTCCTCGGACTCTTCACGAGCATATCGTCGCCCTTTGAGGATTTCGGGAACGCTATAACATCTTTGACACTGTCTGTGCCCCGCATGACGGCAATGAGGCGATCGAAACCGATTGCGAGGCCGGCGTGCGGTGGACAGCCTGCGCTGAGGGCTTTGAGGAGATGGGAGAAGTCTTCTATGCGTGTTGGTCTCATCTGAAAATGGCATTAGCTTAATTACAGAAACAAACCTGACACGTTAGGGAAAGGGGAATTTCTACCTTCAAGACCTCCTGCATAACAAACAGCTGCATCTTCGCACTATGAATCCTACGGCTCCCACCCCCAAGCTCCACCCCGTTCACAACCAAATCATAGTGATCAGCCTTCGCCATCAACGGATCCGTTCGAAGCAAGTCCACATCCGCAGCCGTCTTCGGTGCCGTGAAGGGGTGATGTGTGGCCGAGAAGCCGGCTGCACCGCCTTGGCCAGGATCGATACCATCTTCGAGAGTAAACATGGGGAAATTGATCACCCAGAGATAGTGGTGGTCTGGATCAGGTTCAAGAAGACCCTCTGCGAGTGCGGCTCTGTAAAGAGCGATGCGAAGTCTGCCTAGGGCTGTGGAACCGCCGGAATGTGGCAGGTTCTCGCGCGCTTGGATGAGAATCAAATCGCCATCGTCAAATGTCGTCTCGTTTTCATGAGCTTCTTTATCGTGGAATGCTTGCTGGGGCAGTTTTGAATAAAGCGCCTTCAGCTTCTCAGCGCCTTCGAAGCCAAAGGTTTGGAGACCTTCTAGTGGTCTTCGAGAATCAAACACTGCAACTCCAGGACCGCCGTCGGCGTTCTTGCTAAAGACCTCACCAACTGGAGTGGAGAAGAACATTGACATGAACTTTTGTATCCTTTGGGGATGACCATTCAACCTGAATTTGCATACCTCAAAGATTGGGTTTTCAAGATGGGTAAGCATCTTTCCAAGTTGCTCGGGGACGATGTGATCAACCCGTTGAATCTGAGAATATTAGTAATTGCATTTGCATTTATGGAAAGGCTGCTTGACGTACCAAGCCTGGAATTCTAAGATCAGGCTTGTCCGAACCATGGTGAGACATAGCTTCATCATACGTAATTCTATGGAAAGGAGTCTCAAAAAGTGGCGGAAGAGGAGTGTTCGGCGCAGCAAACTTCTTATACAGAACTCTGATGAGTTTTTCAACCCGGGCCATAACACCTTCGCCGTCTGTCCAAGCCATTTCAAGATCGATCTAATAGAAGCTCAGCATTGAAAAAATCACCATACAGAAGTTAATTACCTGCGTAAACTCAGGTTGTCGATCAGCGCGAAGGTCCTCATCTCTAAAACATTTCGCAAATTGCATATATTTATGGATGCCACTAGCCATCAACATTTGTTTATACTGCTGGGGACTCTGAGGCAAGGCATATGCAAAGCCAGGTTTTCGCGTAGGAACAAGAAACTCCCTTGCACCTTCGGGGGTAGATTTGAATAGAATTGGAGTTTCTATCTCATAAAAATCCTTCAACTCCTCTCGTGCACAAGCCGCCACATCTGACCTGAACAGCAGTGCATTTTGAAGCTTGGCATCGAACCGAATCTGGAGATGTCTGTTTTCTGGACGGTAGACATGCTTTGGATCGTAAGGAATGTCCTTGTCGAAGGTATTTAGACATGTGATCTCTTCGATTTCGATTTCGAGCTCTTCCAAATAGAACCATCCTTCTTCAAACTCTCGTTCTTCCTTTCTGTTGGATGCGGCTTTCGGCTTGTATTTCTTGTGAATGACCCCAGTGACACTGATAGCGCTATTGGGTCTTATAGATTCTAACTTATCCGTCATCTCTTTGTTTTTGGATAATATCTGGAGAACCTCGGGACCGGCCCCTCTATTTATGTGCGCAAATGCCAGGGCATCAGACAGCTTTACTATCTTTGTGAGAAATCCGACGGTCGTTACACGTAGTGCCATAAAATGGGAAGGAATTCGTTTCTCGAATGGAAAGGTTGGAGGTGGGACATTATCTAGATACAGGTTAACAAAAGCTTCGCAGTGTATAATCAATACCCACAGGTTGCCTTGTATTCCTCCCAGAACGACTGCGAGTCCAATGCCCCAGCCTCTACCTCTTCTTGCTCTTCTGGTTTTCTGCCCCATTTCTCTTCCGCTACCTCTTCTGGCTCCTCCGACTTACTGGCCCATCTCTCTTCCTTTGCCAGCCTATAAGTAACGTGGAACCCTCTGCTGGGTGGCCATGAAGAGACCAGAGGTATGGCCGCATGCCTCCATGGCGAGGCATGGACTGCTGTCCGAGAATTGCGTGTTATAATGTGCCTTGCAGCACGCAGAAGAACCGTCATCGTCCATTCATTGCAAGCATTGATCACTGGAGCTCAAATAGCATGATCTTCCAAAATCCATGGAGCTGTCTGAATTCGGTTAGCGTGGGCTAGCGGCAACTGCTGCCGCCCGAACAATATATTTTCCAGATCGGTCGCTCTTTTCTTCCTTTCCTCTCCATCCTTCCAAGTTTTAAACATGTAAGCCCTCACCCTTCCACAAAATACTACACTACCACGCGCATGTTGCTAACATACACTCCTAGATGATGAAAAGCCAGCGTGTATAGCATGATTCAATCCCTCCTACTCGAGCTTTCGGACACTCCCTTCACCGGGCTTAAGGGTCTATCGTAAGAGAAGGTTGGGAGAATGAAATCAGCGTTCGGCACACACTCCTTGTTAATATCGGACGCGATGAAGGCATCTCTGACACTTTAAGCTTGGAAGGCTTCGATTTAGAGGGCATGTGCGAAGGGCTGGTCTATTCAATGGCTGCAGGTCCTGCACAAATTCTGGTCAGATTGGGGAATGGAGGAGCACTTAGCACGAAACGTTGATTTCTTTTGGGGCAGAGCTCATGGTACTTTGTTCTTTGAACTTGTTTTGGTGCTGGAGAAGGCAAGCGGGGGTTTCACGATGTATTCTTTGACAGACGGTGGATTGGGACAGGTGGGACAGGGTAAGGATTACCGTACTCGGTGTTGCCTTTTTTAGTTCACGTTTGGAGCGCATACAAAAGAAAGCACTCTGTATCATGACTATAAATCTTTATTCCCTCGTACATGCAATATCGTGAATGCAGTTAGCTGGTGCGTGGCTATTCGCCAATCACCCGGACCCTTACAATAACATGAACCGTGCGATCTAGACAGCGAACCGCCATCGTAACCTTGGCCAGAGGCAGGCCAGCTCATGATTATTTACACCCCTCCCACCACACATTTTACCATCATAAATCAGCCTTGCTCCTCCAGTGTGCAAACCTATCCTAAAATGTCTCTTTTATAAAACATAGCTTTCAACTTTACGTGGCCACATACCCCGGTATATTAGTGAGGTGTACAGGCAGGGTTCGTCGTTAATTGTCCGGGGACGGGCAGCGTCATTTCGACTGTTTAGATTGAGCCCAAAACCAAAGCCACGACGACAAACAATACTCTCGGCCAAACATTGCCAGCCCTTGCGACTCTGTATCTGTTACCACCTGCGAGCGAAAGAGAGCATCGGAACCCCAAATAATCGATTTCGAAACCCGAGCTCTGCGGAGACGTAGAGAGTCTGCCACTTCATCCGGCTGCAGGGTGTCGCAACCCAGCTTCCGTCGCCCTAAACTGAGATGGCGAGTTCATTTGAGAAGTCGGTGAAGGGGGCGACCAAGATCAAGGTGAGCGAGGCTTTGTGATTCCTAAACTATCCTACCATTATTCTGCAAATACTAAACTATCCTTACACAGGCTGCCCCGCCCAAATCGAAGTATGGTTCCCTCCGGAAGCTTACAGAAATACAAACTGATTATGGTCCCGTATAGATACATCGAGCATATCCTAATAGCGACGCATTCGGGAGAAGCAGGTGTGGCAGAGGTATTCAGGGCGTTATCAAACCGACTACGCGATTCAACATGGACGGTCGTATTCAAGAGCTTGATCACAGTGCACCTGATGATTAGAGAGGGATCGCCGGACGTGACATTGGCATACCTGGCGAGACACAGACAAATGCTGGCTATAAGCAGCTTTTCAGATGGTGCGTATACCAAACCTGGCGGAGAAATGGAAAGCTCTTGCGAAATGCTACAACCCTCAGGCAATGTTTAAGGCTGTGCTAACATCATACAAAGTTCAAACCCAGGGCCGGAATATTCGGCATTATACCAATTACTTGAGCGAAAGAGCAAGAGCATACCGGGATACGAAGTGCGATTTTGTGCGTAGTGCGGAAAGGCGACTGGAGAAGATGAGTGTTGATAAGGGACTCCTCCGAGAAACAGAGGCTGTTCAACACCAAATCACTTCTTTACTGAAATGTGATGTGAGCAAATATCTATGGATTTTATGGCACTTACTGATAGCGCTAGGTCTTGGACAATGAGCCGGAAAACGAGATCACAATTACGGTTTTTAGAATGCTGGTTTTGGATCTTTTGGCCATGTTCCATGTCATGAACCAAGCCATGATCAACATCCTTGGTATGCACTGGTGAAACTCTCCTAAGGGGATCTTCTAACCAACTTCTAGGACACTTCTTTGAAATGTCAAAACCTGATGCAGAACGGGCCCTGGAAATATACAAAAGCTTCGCAAAACAGACCGACTTTGTGGTCCAATATCTCAGTGTAGCTCGACAATATGAACACCAAACCCGAGTCGAGGTTCCAAAGCTAAAACATGCCCCAGTCAATCTTGGAAAGCAGCTCGAGGACTATCTTGTAGACCCGGATTTTGAGATCAACAGAAGACAATACTTGGCAGAGCAAGAGTCAAAGGGTCGAAAGGGACCGAATGGAACCACCAAACCTTTTCTGACTGTGAAAGATCCAGAATCGAAGGCAGCAACAGCACGTGCATTCCCAGAGGCAGAGCCCTCTGAGAAACCAGCCGCGAAGCCTCTACCCGTAAAAGGGCCTGATCCTGATTTGATTGACTTCTTTGATTCTATAGAGCAGAATCAACAGCCTATGGCAACTCAGGCCGCACAACAGCAGCCTGGTCAGATTCCCCAATTCAGCAATGAGGCCCCATTACAAATGCAGCAACCGCAACAGTTCCCTCAAAATGGCATCGATCAAAATGGCTTCGTCCAACCACAAATTGACTTCCAAAATCCAAGCCAGTTTCCTCCACAACAACAACCGTACACCACCGGATTCGCTCCTCAGCAGCAACAGCAAGTTCAGCAACCCCAACAGATGCAGCAGCCCCCGCAATTCGAGCAGCCTCCCCAATTCCAACAACCTCAAATGCAGCAGCCACAGCAAATCCAGCCGAACTTCACAGGGGCAGGCTTCGGAGGCTACACTCCCCAGCCATCTTTCCAGCCTGGAGGTCTATCCTCAATACCACAAGAATCAGCTGCATCATTCCAACCAGACTATCAACCAGGGCAACCTCAAAATCTAGGGGTTATGGGGTCCGGAGGACAGCAAACCACCAACCCCTTCCGCCAATCAATGTTAATGTCCAACCCCACCGGTCTACCTGGCCCCTCTTTCCCAGCCTCACCCATAAACTCCCCTCTGACTCGGCAATCCACAAACCCTTTCGCCAAAAGCCACTCCCCACCTGGGGGTCCGCAACAACCCTTTTCCCCGCCCCCAGAGCAATCATTCCAGCCTCAGCCCCAGCCAGCTGCAGCTCTTCAACCGATGGCTACAGGTACTAACCCCTTCGCCAAGAACATGGCCATGAGTGCGCAACGGCCTCAGACATCTGGAGGCTTAGTGCCGCAACCTACAGGCAGCACGAATCCGTTCCGCCAGAGCCAGTTTGTGAACACGGCGACGGGGACGGGGTGGCAGCATGGGCAGCAGCCTATAGGTGGGGGCTTGGATACAATAGATACTGTACCTATATTTCCTCGACCGGCACAACAGCAGGCTTGGCAGGGTTAGTGAGCTAGTCGAGGGCAATTTTCTTCTTGATTTTGGTGATTCACAGCATGGCGTTAAGAGAGACGTTGTATGAGGACAGAAGGCATGAATGGATTGTTCTATTAAAATGCATAATCCCTGCCGTTTGGTAGATAGGAAGAGAGGGCGTGGTGACGTAATTGAAAACCTGAAGTTCCATCTATGTGGTTTTTGAAACGCCTGTGACTATGCCTAAATTCCCAATCACCAAATAAACGCCTTGCTAACATCTCAACTTCCGTTTGAATAGAAGGGCGGCCTGTTTCTCTCTCCGTGCTTCTCGAGATCTCTTGATGCTGAGACATTTTCGTGAGAGGACGCCTTTAGTCCTGGTTCTGGATATTTCTGAACGCTTTGTGATCTCTCCTCAGAAGACATCATCTAACTCCATTTTAATCCCAGGGTTGATTTCTCCCCTAGATGCTTCGGCGGCTGCAGCAGTCCCAACTGATGAGTCCCCCTTTTGGCCTCGATCCGCCACCTCTTCCTCTATGAAGACACCTAAGCCCGAGAACGCTTCGAACATCGTCCGAGCATAATATTCCTGTAGACTGTATCCACCAGCCATATGCCTCATATCCTTTTTAGCATTGCCCAGCCACTCATTATCGTAACTCTCCTGGACCGTATATCTCGCTGGCGTAAGGTCCACCCCTGCAAATGGATCATAAGGCTTCTCTTCCACGGGCGCAACTTTCTTCTTCAAGCCCCGGATCGAAAGCCCTGAGTTGGCACTCCCATTACTATCCAACGCGTCCTCGGTAATATTCCTCCTGGCTGAGGATTTCTTGAGTATGACTTTCTGCGCTTGCCGTGTAATGGCATTGGCATTTCCATCACTCTTCGCCAGCCTGTCCAGCAACTCCCTCTTTCCCTTCTCAACATCTGCCTTCTCCTCCTCCGCCTCCTTCGCTACAGCCAGCCGCCTCACCCGCGCCCCCTCCCTCTCGGCCTTCTCCCTCCTCCTCTCTCCATCCACCTCCTCCCTCCCCATCCTCCGATTCCCCTCAATCTCCTCACGATACGCATCGCGATACTCCTTCAGCTTCTCCTCAGCACGCGCCTTGTCCGCCGCACGCCCCTCCACCAGATCAAACACCAGAGACTCGACCTCCTCGAGATAGTTATTCCAGTCTAGCAGCGTCTCGAACTCGTCCTGGCGCCGATTGAATACCTCGCTGACGCGTTTCCGGATGTCAACTTCGCGCTCTACGTGCAGGTCTGTGAAGAAGGCCTTTCGGAAGCCTTTTTTGCGGAGGGTGTGTCCGCAGTGCGGCACGGGGCAGGCAGAGGGGCCCGAGGTAAAGATACGGTCGACGCAGGTAGAGCACATCTTGTGGTAGCATTCGGGATTGATTAGGAATTGGAGCGAGGGGTTTAGGTAGCGGTTGCTTTTGCACACGGGGCAGATGTCGTCGAGGGGGTTTGAGGAGGGGTCATGTGCTGATTTGGGGGCATTGCGGTACATGTTGGTGGATGAGGAGAAGAGAAGAGAGGAGAGAGGAGAGGGGTTGTTGTGAGAGGTGAGGTTGAATGTTGGGAGCTTGAGTTTGGACGGGGTCGATCGAGCTCGAGACAACAAGGCTGGAGTGGAGCGGCGCTAGTTTGACAAGGCTTTGAAATCGAGACACCACTACCAACATCAACCTCGTGAGTTGAACAACTTTGTGTCAAAATTACAAATATGGCAGACGTCAAAGGTAAGACTGCTTTCAGTTTCTATAGAAACGTCGAAGTTCTCAAACTGCAACCCTATTAATATGTACCTCCGTTAACACGACACAGAACCAACCCCGCAGGAGAACGCAGCAGCAAAGGCAAAAGAAGCAGAAGAGCAGGCAGCATTACCCTACAAATGGACGCAAACAATCGGTGACCTCGACATCACCCTCGAAGTCCCCGGCAACCTCAAAGGTCGAGACCTCAAAGTCGAAATCAAGAAAAAGTCCCTGGTCCTAGGGATCAAAGGCCAAGAACCAATCATCTCCGTACCTCCCCCTCCTTTTCTCTCCTCTCCCTTCTACCCCACTCCCCCTAATCCCCCCAAACTAAACCTAGATATCCTTTCCTAACATCTCTTCCAGGGCGACTTTCCCCACGAAATCCACGTCGACGACTCAACCTGGACCCTAACCTCCTCGCCCTCGGGCACCAAAACCCTCGAACTACATCTCGACAAAATCAACAAGATGGAATGGTGGGCACATGTCATCACATCCGCTCCCAAAATCGATATCACGAAGATCACGCCCGAGAATAGTAAGCTGGGCGATCTGGATGGGGAGACGAGGGGTATGGTCGAGAAGATGATGTATGATCAGCGGCAGAAGGAGATGGGGCAGCCGACTAGTGATGAGCAGAAGAAGGTCGATATGCTGGAAAACTTCAAGAAGCAGCATCCGGAGATGGATTTCAGTAAAGCGAAGATGACATAGGTGAAGCAAGGGTGGGGGTGATGTTGAGTCGTAGACGCGAGGCTTGGGCAAAAGTTATCTTAGCATGCGGATTCAGAAAGAAAAGCCTTGCTCTCGAACCTTTTTGTCTGAGGCCGAGTGAAGGGCCTATGTGATATATCTTCAGACGATTGCTTGAGCTAAGCACGGGGATGGATGGATAGCTCCTTAGCTGTCCAAAAGGAATCCATAAGATCACAAACTTTTCTTGTCATAAACCACATTTGCTTACATCTAACCCCAGCGCTGGTAAAAAAAACATTTTGATCTTGCCAATGTCTCCGGGCTTATATTGTACACATCCATTCCACTTTTACACGCCCCTCGTAATTTTGATAGCACCATTTGCTAACTTTAGAATATTCATGCTCTATCCACTCTTCTCGCAGCATTTCTGGCTTTACCGTTGACCAGCAAGACGACGCCCCTGCACCTCACCCAGTGCCTTGCTCCCACTCAAAAAGGCTACCAAGCTCACAACACCAGCAACAGGGAGCGTCTGGAACAAGTTCCACTTGTAGTAGTACAGGAAGAATATGCCCTCCATTGACAAAATCGAGCCGAAGAATACGGTGTGCGAGATGGGCGCAGAAGAAGTGGCTGCACCTAGATGAGATAGGTTGGCACCGAGGTATGCCCACTACATCCCCCATTAGCATAGATCCGTGAGACGTGGAATGGGAAACACTTACAACTCCAAGAAGTACTGGCACAGTAGCCAAAACAGCACCAGTGAAGAACAGTGAGATGATCAATGGGCCGCTCTGGGCGTCGGCCTTGAAGATATGGTTGATCTCAGGGAGCTTTCCGTATCTCAATGGTTTCTCGTAGCTCGGGAGGGGGGTATTGGTATCGGGGCTGACATCGAGGTTGAAAACGTGGCTTCCGAATGGCTTGGAGGTGCCAAATGAGGCGAGGAGGAGGGTTGCGCGGAGAGGAGACTTGGATGTAAGAAGTTGGACGGGGAGGTCCTTTGGTGTCTATCCCAACTATTAGCTCTGCGCCAATGCCTTGGAGGTTAGAGCACGCACAAAATCCACTTTGCCCTTGCCAGACTCCTTCATGGAGAAAGCAAATGTAGTTTCCAGTCCAGTATCTGGGTCTTGGAGGAGCAGGAAAGCTTGGTGTGGTCGTTTGGGCTTGCTGTCTTCGGTGGCTGTTAGGAGGATCTTGATGGTATCGTCTACGCCGAGTTTCACATCTTTGGAGAGAGGGACATGGTCGGAAAGTCTATATCAATGTAAATGTCAGCATTGGTCTTGGGAATTGTACACCAATTGCTGCTGTCTGCCAATTCATGCGGGGAGTAATAACGTACTTGTCCTTAAATGCTGTTGATCCAGCTTTCTTGGAAGTAACTGAGACGACTGCGTCGTCGAAATTCCATGATGAAGCTGCGCTGACCACGCTTGCACCCAGTAGCAGGGCAGAGGGAAGTAGTGAACGTAGGAATTTCATGGTTGTTGATGGTATTCTGTGATGCGGAAGTTCGTGGAGCTTGAAGCCGCGTATAGTTTTAGGACACCTTTGACCCCAGACTGCCATATTGGTAGCTATGGCTCACCATAGTTCCAAATCGCTTACCACCCCCTTTAAAACCCCTATTCTAGACGAGCATCATGTTTCGGAGCTTTAGTCTCCAGATACATTTGTTTGTTCTTATCATATGAATTTGTTCATTCGATAAACTTGCATCCAAATGAGCATAGGAGGCTCTATACAGCTTTAGCTTCCAGAGTCTTGAAATCGATTGAGGCTCTTGAGCACCATATCTTCAAAAGCATAGAGCTCCAAATGTAAAGTGGGCTTATTACACTAGCAACACTTCAAATATCTTCAGATTGACAAAGTCCACGGAGAACGAAATGAAAAAGAAATGGAAACAGACAATTGTTAGAATTGCCCCTCATTGTCACGTGCAGTCATTCTTTCCATCGGCCAACGCCGCTCGGGAATCGACGACTTTCCTCTTCCTCTTCCCCCACCCACCTCTTTGAGCCGCCGGCTTGATTCGCCGCTACAAAGCTCTACTAAGCGATCAAACGTATCGACTATCCGGCCGGAGGCAACCCAGAGCTATTGGGATATCGGTAGGCGCCGTTTGGACGTAACAAAGTGCTATAAAGAGGCAATTTTGCCCCCCTCCCTCCACTGACAATCGTTCAAATCTCACCTTACCTGCTAAACAGCCCAACCCTCACAATGGCAGTCAAAACCCTCCAAGTTCAGCCCTTAAGCGTCTCTTCCACCTCTGCCGTCGACTTCGGCGCCCAAATCGACAACGTAGATCTCGAAAACTTGTCAACTGCTGATTTCGAAACCATTCGCAACGCCCTCTACACCTCGCACGTTTTAGTCCTCAAGAACCAAGCCGGCGTGTCCCCAAAAGCACAATACGAGCTCACCAAGCGCTTCGATCCAGCGGCAGAGAGCTACGGTCATGGAAAGACTCTTGATGCAAAGCGATCTGTGCTGCACCCTGACCTCAAGACGATCCCACACCAAACACAAGTACAAGTCATTGGGAATGGATTTTACGACGAGTACGAAGGGTTGAAGGATTTCACTCTCAAGCATCCTCATCATAAGGTTTTCCACAAGGATGCTATTCCAGAAAAGGAGGATCTCGAATACACTCGTTTCTATCGCTGGCATATCGACGCTGCACTTTACGCACTCAACCCCCCAAGGTTACGTCTCTTATGGCTGTGAAGGTGCCAGCAGGCCGGAGACAAACTCTCCGCTACGATGATGGTTCGGGAGAGGAGCTAAATGTGCCCCTTGGTACCACGGCTTTTGTCTCGGGTCAGAACATGTACAATATCTTGAGCGAAGAAGATAAGAAGTTCGTTCGTGAAGCAAAGGTTGAATATGCACCTCATCCATACGTGGTATGTAAATCTCCCAAGCACTCCAGGCCCAATTCGATAAAATCGGGCTCCTGAGGCTTAGCCCCCACCGAACATTCGAACCCCAAATGACTTCAAATTTTGCAATGCTGACTTGTGACCTTGCAGTGGATGTCCCCTGCCAAGAGTCGTAGCGATGGTCTAGGGATGATTTCTGATAACCTCGAGCTCCCAGCCTCCGAACTTCCACCTATCAACGAGAAAGACATCAAGATACTTCCAATGTGCTGGAAGAACCCTGTCACTGGCAATCTTGCTGTGCAGATCCATCCCAGCGCTATCAAGGCTATCCATCTTCCCAACGGGGAGGTCATGACGGATTTGAAGGAAGTGCGGGAGCTGGTCCACCGATTGCAACGCCCTGCTATTTCCCCTCAATATGTCTATGGGCATGACTGGAAGGAAGGAGATTTGGTGCTCTTCAACAATCAAGGTAAGCAACAATAAAGATTCCATGTAGCATGTTTCCGGAGCTATAAGACATATTTGTAGAACAATAATGTCTCGCGGCTTTTGGATTGTTGCTCCATACTTTTACAATCTATCGAAGCAAAGCTAATTTTCTAATCCTCCCAGGCGTACTTCACAGCGTCGTCGGTGCATTCAGCCCCGAAGAGAAGAGATTGTTCAGACAGTGCAATATGGCTTCTTCAGAAGGCGTAATGGGGCCAGACGGAAAGTTCTACTAAACCGCCCAAGTTGATGTTACTTGAGATGTATGCGGATGATGATTGCATGTATTGGTTTTGATTTAAGCGGTCTTTCTTTGGGAACGAACTCGGCGTTTTGGACGCATCTAAGCCTCTCAGAGTAACTCGGCGTCTGAACGTAACAAAGCGTATACCCCTTTGGCTTTTGTTACAATTTAGAAATAGAGTTTGTTAGTCTTTTCCCGTGTCTAGATGACTTGAATTCGTATGTGAAGATGTGATTTTAAGTCATCCAGCCACTCCGTCTTCGTATCCTTTCTCTCCGAACGGCGAAGTCTCACCGTTGGTTGATGAACAATCTGTTATGGCCTTCTTGTCTCCTCTACTTCCCAAAGTAATTGGATCTCAGACGGACAAAGGAAACGCACGACAACAAAAGAAGTAAGCCAATTATTCCCTTTGTTTTAGTCATTTCGCTTGTTTCAAGTCTTGCTATTACTTTGTGCTCTCGGTCATCCACTCAGAATGCCACTCCAAGACAAAACAAAGGCATTATCATTTTCTTTCTTGATTTAATTCGAGGTAGCTTCATTGCCGCCATATCCTTTTCAAACCAACCGGACTACCTATGTTTAGATTCACGCTTCAAGTTTACAGTACCTATAAATCCATCTCCCTCTTCCCTCCGAATTCAATTTTCCGATCCCAACTACATCAACCACACACACAAACCAATATTACTACATTAAATCTAAACTCAAATCTAACTACATCCAAAAAATGTGCTCCGAACTCCGAACCACATATACCTGCAGCTGCCCCCGCTACGTAATCTACCCATGCAGCGACCAAATCGCAGCACGATGCTTCCCTCCCGCGTGCCCGAATTACTGCTTGACGTATTTGAACCGAGGGGATACTTGTCTTAGCTGTACGACTCGTAAGGCGACTGGGGGTTTTGAGGGAAGAGAAGAGGGGACTGACTAGGTAGGTCTATTTTGGGAGGTGCGGGGGTGGAGTTTACAGTTATGTGTTTGATTTTTGATTTTTGAGAAGGGTAGATAAAAAGAAAGGAGGTTTTTTGGGAACCAACATATCGGATTGTTTTAATGATGTGATGAATTGTGTCAAAGTGATTAATGAGCAAGAAGGTTTAGGTTGGATTAATGCCGAAGATTTAGTATCTTAAATATCAATTCGATTTATGCAATCTCTACTATGCAAATAGGAAGAAGGACCATGTTCTTAAGAAGGGAGACACTACTGCTGCCGATTAAGAAAATGGCGGAATCTTCGAAGGATGTTGGTCACCCACATTTCGAGCGCCGTTTTGATCAGCCGCAGCCAGAATCCGCTATATTTGCTCCAAAAATAGTCAATTTCCTAAAGCAAGTTGACATCTATGCATATGGATCCTTAGAGAAATGATGTGCTGAGATGATCAAAGAGAAGACAGATTCTCTGTCAAAATTCTACTTGCTGTCAAATAAAACTGTATTCACTCCTCTCAGTTCAACATACTAAACCCTATATTGGATATATTCAGACATTAGAGTATGTGCAACTTGAAAAGTAACAGAACCAAGTACACGTAAGAGTTTATGGCGAGGCCTACGTCGCATTTGTAATATTGTTCGCGATGTTGAAAGGGTTGTTATCTTAAGAGCTCCTCCCTTCATATCTTTTATACTCTATGAAACTTAGCCTTTTTCAAATGTATAGTAGGTTGTTTATTTCTACTAGGCCCTACTATTCACTTTGACCAACTACCAGCTATCATATATAAAAATGGTGCCTAGCAGACGTATAGAACTTCATACGATTAAAGACAGCTGGTGTGTCATGATGATAGGCGGCAGAAGTGATATCTATATTGATCTCTACCTTTCGAAAGAGTGCTAGACCTATTACAAAGAAAATAGAGCATCTTCACTTTCCCAATAGATTAAAGCCGCTCTTTTAAGTCGTAACAGCTTGCTGTCAATTTATAGTTTGTCATCAATACTATCATTTCAGTCGGCATTGAAATAGTATATTCCCGTCTTAATTTCAACGCAGTAAATTAGGACTTTCACATCTTCCAAGCTTGGGACATCATAGTCCTCGAATTTCTAGCAATCCACAGATACCATAATAAAAATACGACCTCGGAGTATACTTTAGTTTATTGAAGAATTCTATCTAAGGTATCGTAGTCTGTTTAATACTGCCTGGGCATACCTGTTACATTTCGAAACTCACTCGTCACTAACTGACCCCTACGGATAAGCTTACCACGGACACCAAAACAGACTATCAAAGACCTATAAGTGCCGATACACAAGAAGCTACAAGTCAAAGTAGAAAGAAATAACGAGGGTTGGGAAGGTTCCATTAGTGACAAATTGTGTCAAACTCAAAGAGCCGTAACCTCACCAAACCGAAAGATCACAGATTCAAGGCCTACACAAGCATAAAAGAATCTAGATAGAAGTATCTCCCCTTCGATGCTCTGCCATCATTGAATCACTTTTGCTGTCAAACCCGATCTTCGTTCACTAGCGAGCCCCTGAGCCAATATGCGGGAACTTCTAAGATAATAGTCCATTCGAATTGCTAATAAGATGCTTTAAACTAAACATTTACAATCTTACGTCATTCGTTATTTGCCTGTCCAGGCTGGCCTTATTCTACAACTTTACACTGCAAAAGAGATCCTCTTGCCTATAGACTTCTACTTCTCTTCCGAAAAACTCATCGGCTTTTCACTACCTCTGCTAAGTGGATGTGCGGGTGCTCTTGTATTCACTTGAATGAATACAAGAAAAGCTAAAAATTGTATATATAACCCGCAACAAACGACATCTCTAGATGAAAACTCGCGACTATAAAAGCATTAATTAGAACTTAAGGGTTATCTTGCATTTCACAAGAAATATTCACAGTATTTTGACATATTAGGTATCCAGCACCTCTTAACAATGATACATATAAATACCCTAATAACCCGACTACCGCAAAGACTTACATTCGGCGTCAAGCTAGTGGAGGAGGATATGAAAGAGATATGATCACTGCATAGGTGGAGGTGGAGTGATTCTCTCTTGGTTCTTTCCAAGGACACTGCGTAAGGTTCTCAGCACTTGCGTTGGTCCAGACTATTAGGCATGGGTCGTATATTCAAACATCTTCTTATCTACAAGCTTTCTCTTCGATTCACTTCCTCCACCCGAATATCACACATAATTTTCATCGCAACATTCCCATCCATCAATCCTTTACCGTCAAACTCACCTCACGTTCAACCACCCACCTCACGTTCACCCGCCCCCACATCCATCCATCCATTCACTCCCTTACTCCCTTCCCACCCATATCATTTTCCACCTACAAGAACCCCACCAAGTTACAAGTATCCAGCGCACAAGTCAATCCCTCCGAACGTATTTCGAAAATGCGATCCCTCAGACCCACCCTATGAACTCTAGATTCAAGCTAAGCTCGTTGAAAGACATGCATGTCATCTTGCTTTCAACTTTCAACTTTTAAGTCTCGGCTCTATACGCACAGTACAGTACATGCGTGCTCGGCCACATATCACAGGCCCCTTCCCCCCGCTTTTACCATATATCTCTTTTTAGATCAAAGTGCTAATGAATCGATAATCGCACTGTATTACTCTAGATAACAAACATCCCATCTCTTCACCGTGTATATACTCCGTAATAAACCATCAGGTGTCAAGCTTCCTCCCCTCCCCCTTTCCCCTTTCCCCTTTCCCCTTTCCCTCTACAAACATCACAAAAACTCTTCTCACCAAAAAAACTACTCCGTACTCCATGATTCCATATCCAAACACAAACCAACACGGCGTAGCTATACAATATAATACATCCCTGTCTGCTATCCATTCATTCAACTCACCTCATTCCCCCCCCACCCCCACCCCCA
>QGMI01000672.1:0-21949 GCA_007821535.1 Lachnellula occidentalis | reverse complement strand
CTAGAATGCCTATTTTCCTTTTAATTTTATATCTTTTATATATTATAATAAAGAGTATTATTATTAGAATAGTAGTACTATTATAGATTATAAGTATATTAGCTAGATTATCTTAATTAGCTATATTAGATATATAGTAATAAGTACTAAATATGGTTTTAACCTAATTAGGCTTAGTATAAAGCTAGCTATATTGATTTCTTAGTAAATCTTATAGAAGGTTCTATAGTAATATAGGCTACTATAGTTTTTAAGATTACTATAGTCTACTATACAATTATGATATAAGTTATAACCTTTAGCATTCTAGCTACTTCTATGCTCTCTATTATAACTTATATAATTAATAAGCATAGAATGTACTAGAATAGCATTCTTTTATATATATAGAGGCCTTATTTACTTACTATAAGGCCTTCTAAGCTAAGCTTTCAAATTTACTTATATTTGCATATATTATTACCTCTCACGTGATCCTTATTACCTACCGAGCCTACCTCTACTAAATCTCACATAGTAGTAATACGATAAGGTTTATATGTATATATAATCTTATATATAGCTTCCGATTCAATATCATTAAGTATATCGATTTAATATTATTAAGTATATTGATTTAATATTATTAAGTATAATAAATAGCTTATTAGCTACTTTTCAAGGTAATCCCCTATCTATATCTTTGCTAATAGAGAAGTTTAAGCCTGAGGCCTATATCCCTAAGACTAAGCGCTAGTGAAAGTATAAGCTAGTACCTCTAGAAGCTATAATTGACGTATCTATTACCTATAAATTATAGGTATTATAGTAAATTCTCTCAAACTAAGGTACCTATACTTTATTGCTATTTAGTAGCCCTAGAAGGCACTATATAGGTCAGATTTAAAGGAGTAGCTACTTGCTCTCTATTAGTTCAAATTATAATACTAGTAGTAATTAAAGTAGGTTCTAAGAAGCTATCCTCGGAGAGGGAGAACTACGCTTAATTTACTTCCTAGCTTATAAGAAAAGCTAGTTTTTAGTACTTACTACTATTTATAATCGGGGCTATAATAAACCTTAGCTACGCCTATATATAGTAATAGGGAACTATCTAGTAAGTAGTACTACTACGCAATTTATAGTCTAAATAGACTAAATATAAAAGAAGGGGAGACCTAGTTTAAAATAAAAATATCTAAGATATTACTAAATAAGTGAATTGTATAAGAGATAAAAGCTTAAAGCTTAAAAGCTCAAATTGTAATACTAAAAGCTTTTAGTAAAAAATAAGCTATAAACTAGTAGGAAATTTAAAGAACCTGCTTATACTTATATATTATTATAATAGTAGAATTGTATTACTTAGAGAACTATTATAGATATAGGCGAAGCCTATATCATATAGCCTCCCTATAAGGGGGAGGCTGGGGAGCTACGCTCCTCACGTGACATATGTGACTAGTTGACATTCTAATACTTTCATATAACTAGATATAAGAACGTAGGGACTAGCTCCTATAGTATATTACTAGTAAACTACTATCTAAAACCTATAGGATAAAAGGATTAGTAGAAGGTCTGATAGCTGAGGCACGTGACACAAAAGCGCTAGTAAGAGAGTAGATAAAAGAGAGAACAAGTAAGTAACTAAGCTAGAAGTATGATTGTCTATAGAGATATAGGTAGTAGATAGTAATATTATAAAGTATATAGTAAGTAGATAGATAAAAGAGAGACAAATATAATACCTAAAAGAGAATATCTAAAGTATAGTAAAGAAGAGAGAAAGAGCTAAAAACAAGTAAAAGAAACTATGATCTCCTTTCTAGATATAGAGATTTGAAGCTCCTATAGCTTTTATACTACTACTTAATACCTATAGTACTATAAAAGCGCTAGAAGGGGTCATAGGGTAGTACCTTAGTAAGCCTATTAGCTACTATTTTAGATATATAAATATATTTTAACTCTATAATACTATCTGCTACTTTCTCCTATATAAAGTAGTACTAGGTCTTAATATACTTAGTATAACTATAGAATATACTATTCTTGGCTAGTATAATAGCCTTCTAGTTATCCTTATAAATAAGCGTAGTACTAAGGCCTAGGTCTAAATTAAGGTAGATTTGCTTAAGGAAGCCCCTAAGCTAGATTACTTCCTTAGTAGTATTAGTCTAGCTAATATATTTAGCCTTATATAAAGAAAGAGAGACTATAGGCTAGTACTTAGATAATTAGGAAATAGTAGTAGAGCCTAAGTTAAACATATAGCCTAAGGTAGACTATTAGGTATTATGATCGCTAGTATAGTCTGAGTTTATATACCTTATAAGTAGGGCAAGGGAGCCTTAAAAGATGAGGCTAAGAGAAGAAGTATCTTTAAGGTAGTAGAATACCTTCTTTATTATAGTTATATAGCTCTTAGTTAGGTTTGCGGAGTATTATAAGATAATAGAGACTATAAAGGCAATATTAGGCTAGGTGCCTAGTATAGTATATATAAGAGAGCTAACTATAGACTAATATTAGTAATAGAAAGAAGTAGTAGCTTAGTATTATAGGTCTATAGATAAGATTAGATAAAAGTAAAGGTCTATAGGAATATTAGATCTATAGTAATCTATTATACTATAGTCTTCTAAGACCTTCTTAAGGTAAGCTTCTTATAAGAGATAAAGTGTATAGTACAGACAGTTATAGGTGACCTCTATACTAAGGTAGAAATAGTATAGGCCTAGATCTAACATTTTAAATTAATCTAATAGGGCTGCTTTTAAGGCATTAATAGCTGATTTAGACTCCCTTGCGATAAGGAGGTTATTTATATAGATAGTAATAATAATGCCTTCCTTAGTAAATATAGAGATATTAGTATTAAGAAGGTAGAAGCCTTAAGTAGTAAGGAAGTTAGCTAGTATATTATACTAAATGTAGGGCGACTACTTTAGGCTATAGAGAGCCTTATTCAGCTTAGTAGTAGTAGTACTAGTAATATTATAGCCTATAAGAAGGTCGATCTAGATATCTTTAGCGATATCTCTATAAAGGAAGGCCGTTTTAATGTCTATTTACTCTAATTTCTAATTATAAGTAGTAGTAAGAGCGAAAATAGCTTTATAGCTTATAGGCTTAACTACTAAGGCGAATATCTTAGTGAAATCTAAGCCTTCTTATTGCTCAAAGCCTCGTACGACCTAGCAGGCCTTATACTAGAGGATTTCGCTAGTAGCCCTCTATTTAACCTTAAAGACCTACTTTTCTAATAGGGGAGACTATTTATAGGAGATAGCCTAGATATCCTAGGTATTATTCTCTACTAAAGAGTCATACTCGTCTATAATTACGGCCTGCTAGTACTTCTACTACAGGCTATTCATTGCCTACTAGAGTGTCTTAGGCTTAAATAGCTCTAGCAAGTCTATATGCCTAAGGAAAGAGAGTAGTAAGATCTTAGAAAAGGAAGAGACGTATATAGGAATAAGGAAGAAGTTATAGGTATCTAGTTTAGTAGATAAGATAGTAGCTATTCTTATATATAGTAAGTCTAGTAATAAGGATTTAGGCTATAAATTAGAGTGGTTAAGGAGGTTAGTATACTAGACGTCTATGTTATAAAAATCGTACTCCTATAGCGTTTCTAGCGTTTTTATATAGTATAGCTATAATACTAGAAGGTAGTTAAAATTATTACTCCTAGGAGTATTAGCCCTAGGCTCAGGCTTAGAATCTCTAGTAGATAGAGTATGCTTAGGCATATAGCCCTAGTTGTCATCTAAATTATTATCATAGATATCTTTATTATACTAGATATCCCTTTATGTACTTCTTAAATAGTAGTCTTAATATCTAGGAGGACTATACTAGAAGGCATCTCGATTAAGAATAAGTAATAGGGACTAGTAGGGCATATACTAGCGAGAAGAGCTAGTACTAGCAGTACTATAATAAAGAGGTAGGTATTGCTATACTAAATAGTATAGTAGAAAGGGAATCTAAGCTAGTAAACCTAAAGCATTTTGTAAGCTAGGGGGGTCTACTAAGGGAGATCCCTATAAAGGGGATACTAGATGTAGAACGGGCAGAATAGAGCGCTAATAGCCTATAGGATCTATAGGTAAGAATAGACGTAGGTTAAGTAAGACTAAAAAAGGGTTATTATTATTAGGAAAAAGAGTGAGAAATACGTTATTAGCTAGTTATTTGCATTTCAGGCGAGTAAATAGGTCTAATAGTAGGTACGAAATTAGTATCTATAGAGGAATAAGCTTTACTAGGAGTATTAGATTAGAGAAGTAGTCAAGTAGTAAGTTATAGACCTTTTCTTTATCTTCCTAGTTAAATTGCTCTTATAGTATACGTTTAATTGCTTTTATAGCTGCCCTACAGGCAATATAGCTATTAGGTTTAAGAATATAGTAAATCATATCTCCTTTATAGCTAACTAAGATACTACAGGTTATTTTATCCTATAGCTTCTTCTTTTTACTAGAGTTGTTATAGTAAATAATAAAACTAAATATATTAATATATAAGTATTATAGGACTTATCTATACTATACTTTAAATAGGGATTTGCGGATAGTAGAATGTATACTACGTATATAAAGGTAGCTAGTATACTTAATAGCTTTAGGCTAATATTATAATAGTAGGCTAGCTAGCTTAAGTAGTAGGGCAGCTTTACGCTAGATAGTTTAGCTGAGGCATTCTAATAGACTATTCATTTAGGGTATATATAGTTTAGTTAATTCCTATAGAATGCTATACTAGAATAAATATTACTATAGCTATCTAGCGATATACTTGCTACTATTATTATTATGTAACTACTATATAGTCTAACTTAAGTTAGGGCATTTAAAGTGCTTCTAAAAATAGATAAAATAATCTATAACTTCCTACTTGGCTTTTATGTAGTAGATAGTAGCTATCTTGGTTTTATTATATTTAAATATAATAAAAAGCATAAGCCGTTATAGCTATTTATAGGTATAAGGCTAGAAACGTTAGAATAGATAAGAGCTATTAGATGTACCCCTAGTAGGATATAGTAGTTATATAAGTAGCGTTTGCCTTTCTAAGTAATATAAGTCTTATAGATATAGGAATCCTTTAGTTAAACCTCTTAAAAGTTAATTTTATTTATAGTTATAGCTACTTTATCTAGTCTTTAAGTACTAAGATACCTAAGCTGATTATACTATAGTAGGTAGTTCTACCCTACTTAGTAGGCTTAGGATATATACTTAGGGCGCTTTATAAGTAATAGGTACGATTAGATAACTAGAAGAGTAATAGAAGTAAAGAGAAGGTAGAATACTAGGCTATAGTAAAGAAAGGCACAAATATTTAAGAAGGGATAGATATAATCTAAAATAGGACTATAGTATAAGTAAGAATAAGATAAGGGAACTAGTAACTAAGAGACTTTTGATGAAATAGTCAAAAGGCCTATAGACGGACTATCTAAAATATAAGACTAGGGTCTATAATACGGGGTAGAATAATAAGACGAGAGTAGTACCCGAGCTATAATCGGCCTTACTACTATAGCGAAGCTAGTATGACTAGGAAGTCATTTAGTATACTTAAGGAGCTATAAGCCGTTAGAGTAAGTAGTAGTAACCTTATGATAGCTAATAAACTATAAGATAGCGTCTTTTATAATTATAGGGGTAAGCTCCTACTAGAATAGCTATAAGATAGAGATAAGGTTAAAAGCTTTTATAGATAGATAGTATTTGATATCTATAAGCTATAGGATTATAGGTTTGCTATTAGTACTAGGAATTAGGATATAGACTATACTAATGCCTTCAAATTTAATAGTACTACTAACCCTACTATAGGTTCTATAGTCCCCTAGCTTAAGATTAATAAAGTAGGTAGAATTGCTTATAGTATAGTTAGTATAGCTAGTATTAATAATCTAGTCGTTCTATAAGGCCTAAACTAGGGCAATGAAGCCCTTATTAGATAAAGAGGAGGATTCAAGTCTAGTAATAGGCTAGTTAATAGCAATATAGCTTACTATTATAATACTAGTATCCTAAGTCTCTTTTAGTTCTAGTATCTTAGTCTAAAGCTTCTTAGTATAGTAATCTTTACTACTATTCTTACTACATTCTTACTTCTTATTCTTAAAGTCTTTCTTAAGGTCTAAGAACTTCTTTTAATACTTATCCTCTATATGGCATAGCTGCTTATAATATATATAGAAGTTATAATTACTTATCTTTTTGCTAGACTAATTTAGCCTAGCTGCCTTAGCTATAAGAGCTATATCTATTATACTAACTGCTTGCTATTTCTTATTATTATAAGCATACTAGAGAAGCTTATCTTAAGTGATAATAGGTTTAGTCTTAGTAGGTAGTAGATAATAAGAGTAGGGGAATATTATAGTAAAGATTTTATATACTAAACTAAGGCCTTTAAAGAACTTTTAGATTATCTAATAAGGCTAATAGGTAGCTTCTAGGTAAAGGTCTTCTAGCTCTATATTAATATCTATAAGCTAATTTGTAAAGTTAGTAATGCTCTTATAATTAGCAAGGGATAGATAGTAAAACTACTAGTTTAGTTCTATATAATAGCTAATACCTTTACTATAGCCCTTTTTTAGGATTTCTATAGCTTTATAGATTATAGTTATACCTTTAAGCTTTAAGAATATACAGGTACTAATATAGTTCTAAATTACGCTAATAACGCTAAGATAATTATCTTCTTACTATATAAAAGCCTTCTAGTAGTCCTGTTTTTCAATCTTATAGTCTACTATTTACTCCTTATAATACTAGATGTCTTCTACTAAAGTATCTACTAAAAGGGGTAGGATCTTAATAGGAGCTATAAGTAATCTACCTTTATCTATGATAGTAGATATATAGGCGACCTATAAAGTAATAGTTACCTAGCGTTCAAATTAGGCCTAATTAGTACTATTATCATAAAGCTTTAAAATAAACAAGATATTAATTCCTCCTATATTTTTAGTCATTTTAATAATTTAGAAGTAATTAGGCTAATAATATACTATGATAGTAGAGGAATAGTATGATAGTTATAGTAATAAAGCCTATAGTATAGAATATCGGAGGCTAAGGAAGACGCTAGCAATAAGGGTTTCGCTAGCATAAAGAGTAATAGTAATGCTAGCTCTAATAGAGGCTATAATATAGGCTATTAAGTAGTCTATAAGGCCGAGCAAGAGAGGGACTAAGAGCCTTATAGAGAGGAGTCTAAGAAGAGAGGTAATAGTACTAGTAGTAATAGTAATAGTAGTAATAATAATATTATAAATCAAGAGAAGAAGGTAAAGGCCTTATTAATTAAGCGCTAGAAGCGCTATTAGGATAGGAGGAGAGATTGCAATTCTACTATAAAGAGCTATTTAGGCTATAGTCCTTCTAAAAGTCTACTAAGGTCATCTAAATTAAGTAATTCCAAATTAGAAGAGAGTATAAATAGCTTAGCTTGCTAGATAAGTTCCTATAGGATAGGATATATACTAGGAAGTATACTAGTAAGTAAGTTTTATAGAAGATAGTCTAGATAATATTTAAGTTCTTTAGACTTAAATAGAGTAAAGGTTAAAAAGCTTAAGATTATCTATAGAAGTAATAGTAGGAGTAGATTTAAAAGTAGTAAGGCTATATGATTTAGACTTTAAGACTATAGTATAGATAGATTTAGAGATTTAGACTATAAGGCTATTAGACTTAGGGATAGTAAGGCTGAATTTGAGTATAAAGGCTAAATAACTACCTAAACCTAAGGTAGTAGAGACTATAGGATATAGCTAAAGAGGTCTATAGAGCTTATAGCTAAGTAATAGGTTTCAAATATATCTATATCTAAAAGACTAGTAATGCTAACTACTAGATAGCCCTTTAGGTAAAAACCTTAATTAGAAACGTTAGTAAAGGTATCAAGTGAGTCTTAAAATATACTTTAAATATAATAGAACTAATAAGTAAGATTATAGTTCGTAAGATAGTAGACTAGAGGCTATAAGTATTCAAGTTATAAAAGTAACTCTTCTATAAGAGGTAGATAACTGCTATTTAAGTAGTATGCCTATATTAGCCTCCTTAATTATACTATACTTGCTTATTAACTATTAATACTACTAGTCTCTCTAGTAACTATATCTTTAAAGTACTTATTATTTATTTAAAATATATTAAGAGATCTATAATAGAGTAAGTGTAGAGTAAGCTGATTCTAAAGCCTTAGAGATAAAAGGAGGTTAAAGTATATAGGTAAGGTACGCTAGACGAGCGCTAAGGCTCTATTTTAAGCCTCTATATAAGATTGAGCCGTAGAACTAGGCCCGATTCGTTATAAACATAGTTAAAATACTATACTACCTTATATACATAGACGATTACTATAGGCTAGATACTAGGACTATAGCCTTAGCGCCTGATTGCTATTTAATTGCTAGCAAGCCTTATATTCTCTCCTACTTAGTAGTAGTAAGAGTAGTTAGCAGATATGCAAGTAAGTAAGATAGTTAGAAAGCTCCTTTAAGTAAGAGAGATCAGCTATCTAAGCTAGAATTAGTAATTACTATAGCTAGGCTCCCTTAGAGAGTAAGGAAGCCTATGAAATAAGTGAGAACGGCCTAGATCATATAAGTAGTACGAATTAGCAGCTCCTTTAAGTAAGAACGAGATAGATTAAGAGTGAAAGTATTAAAGACATATATCCTACTAAAAGTCATCTAATCTAGGCGTAATGCAAGTAAAGTAACTATATAAGTAAGTAAGTAATATAGCTATATAAAGTAATCAGATTTGTAAGGTAAAAGGATTTAATATGTCTATATAAGTATAATGTTTTACTATATGTAATTAGGATAGATTCTACTATAAGTAGAGAGAACTTAGCTAGTTATCTCTATAGAAGAGAGCTTATAACCTATTATAATAGTAGAATTGTATTACTTAGAGAACTACTATAAATGTAGGCGAAGCTTATATCATATAGCCTCCCTATAAGGGGGAGGCTAGGGAGCTACGCTCTCTATGTAATATATATGACTAGTTGACATTCTAACATATATAAGACTAGTAATAAAATATATTATATAAGCAAAAGCTACTTTGATCTATAAGTGAATTTTAAAATAGCATTTTTCGCAATTCTTAAATATAGCCTTTAAAAACTAAGTAATTACTATTTTTAGGTAAAATATAGCTTTATAAGATACTAGTAAGTAAAACATACTAGTATATAAGTTTAGGACTACTTAGATTACAAATAGTAGTTAAATTAAGCTAAAATAGTAAATATCTTACTTAGCTAAATCTAAGCTTAAGAGATAAGATAAAAAGTTACTAGTAAAGTCTTAGTTATTCTAATTACTATAAAATCTATCAATTTACTTGAAAATGGCCGCTATTTCTTCTTATAAAGAAGAAGTACTAATCGGTAGATCTAATTATATAGAGTAGTTAAAAGAAGCTAGTCTATTCTTAGAAATCTATAGTTTTATGCTATATATAGACAGATCTAAATATAATCTACTCTCTATTAAATCGCTCTATTATACTAAATCTGGCCCTAGAAGCCTAGAATTAGCTATAAAATGATTAGAAAAAGAGACCGAATATAGCCGTAATACTAAGCGAGCCTTAGGCGCTATAAAATCTACTATAAGCGCAGATAATATCGATAGATTTAAAGATCAATCTATAGTAGACCTACTTTAAGTAGCTATAAAAGCTACTTTTAGGGAGACTAATTTAGAGACTATAAGGCGCTATTTTAATAAAATAATAGACGCTAGCTATAACTCTTTTAAGAGCGTAGATAAGTATACTAGCCATATTTAGTCCTCGGCTATATATTTAAAGGAATTAGGATATGAACTACCTAAGCCTTTTATAGCTATATTACTATTTAAAGGACTATCTAGCTTATTTGATACTTTTAGCTCCTGAAAATATGAAGAAGTGACTAAAAATATCAAAAACATAGATATTACTAAGCTTATTTCAGATATCATAAGCGAAGAAGCTAGATTATAGTTAGACTCTATAGCTAATAAAACTACTAGTAAAAATACTCCTTTTTGTAAGTATTATAATAGAAAGGGGCATTTAGAGACTAAATGCTAGATTAAATATCCTAAATTAAGACAAAATAAGCGTACTAAAAACGAAGCTTCTGAAAAGACAGATTCTACTAAAGTAGTTATATATTAAAATAGTAGAATTGTATTACTTAGTCTACTATAGATATAGGCGAAGCCTATATTATATAGCCTCCCTATAAGGGGAAGGCTAGGGAGCTATACTTCCTATATAATATATATGACTAGTTGATATTCTAATACTCCTATACAACTAGATATAAGAATATAGGGACTTACTCCTATAGTATATATTACTAGTAAACTATTATCTAAAACCTATAAGATAAAAGGATTAATAGAAGGTCTAATAGCTAAAGTATATAATATAAAATAGTACTAGTAAGAGTAAAGATAAAGGAGAGAATAAGTAAGTAACTAAGCTAGAAGTATAATTACTTATAGAGATATAGGTAGTAGACTATAGTAGTACTATAAAGTATATAGTAAGTAGATAGATAAAAGAGAGATAAATATAATACTTAAGAGAGAATATCTAAAGTATAATAAAGAAGAAAGAGAGAGCTAAGATAGGCGAAAGAAACTAGATCTTCCTTCTAGATAAGAAGATTTAAAGCTCCTATAGCTTACTACTCTACTCTTATAGTATTATAGAAGTACTAGAAGGGGTTATAAAGTAGTACCTTAGTAAGCCTATTAGCTACTATTTTAGACGTATAGATATACTTTAGTTCTATTATACTATCTACTACTTTCTCCTATATAAAGTAGTACTAGGTCTTAATATACTTAGTTTAGCTATAGAATATACTATTCTTAGCTAGTATAATAGCCTCTTAATTATCCTTATAAATAAGTATAGTACTAAGGCCTAGGTCTAAGTTAGAGTAGATTTGCTTAAGGAAACCTCTAAGCTAGATAGCTTCCTTAGTAGTATTAGTCTAGCTAATATATTTAGCCTTATATAAAAAGAGAGATACTATAAGCTAGTACTTAGATAACTAGGAAATGATAGTAGAGCCTAAGTTAAATATATAGCCTAAAATAGACTACTAGGTATTATAATTGCTAGTATAGTCAGAGTCTATATATCCTATAAGGGGAGTAAGGGAGCCTTAAAAGATAAGGCTAAGAAAGGAAATATCTTTAAGGTAGTAGAAGACCTTCTTTACTATAGTTATATAGCTCTTAGTTAGATTAGTAGAGTATTATAAGATAATAGATACTATAAAGGTAATATCTAGCCAGGTACCTAGTATAGCATATATAAGAGAGCTAACTATAAACTAATATTAGTAGTAGAAGGAAGTAGTAGCTTAGTATTATAAGTCTATAGATAGGATTAAATAAGAGTAAAGGTCTATAGGAATATTAGATCTATAATAGTCTATTATACTATAGTCTTCTAAGACCTTCTTAAGGTAAGCCTCTTATAATAGATAAAGCATTTAGTATAAGTAGTTATAGGTAACTTCTATACTAAGGTAAAAATAGTATAAGCTAAGATCTAATATTTTAAATCGATCTGATAGAGCTGCTTTTAAGGCATTAATAGCTAATTTCAACTCTCTTATAATAAAGAGGTCATCTATATAGATAGTAATAATAATGCCTTCTTTAGTAAATATAGAAGTATTAGTATTAAAAGGGTAGAAGCCTTAAGTAGTAAAGAAGTTAGCTAGTATATTATACTATATATAAAGCGATTATTTCAAGCTATAAAGAGCCTTATTTAGCTTAGTAGTAGTAGTACTAGTAATATTATAGCTTATAAGAAGGTTGATCTAGATGTCTTTAGTAATATCTCTATAGAAGAAGGCTATTTTAATATCTATTTACTCTAATTCCTAATCATAGGTAGTAGCTAAGGTAAAGATAGTCTTATAGCTTATAGGTTTAACTACTAAGGCAAATATCTTAGTAAAATCTAAGCTTTCTTATTACTTAAAGCTTTATATAACCTAGTAGGCCTTATACTAGAGGATTTCCCTAGTAGTACCCTATTTAACCTTAAAGACCTACTTTCCTAGTAGGGGAGACTATCTATTAGGGATAGCCTAAATATCCTAAGTATTATTCTCTACTAAAGAGTTATACTTATCTATAATTATAGCCTACTAGTACTTCTACTATAAGCTATTTATTACCTACTAGAGTTTCTTAGATTTAAATAGCTCTAGTAAGTTTATATACCTAAGGAAAGAGAGTAGTAAGATCTTAGAGAAGGAGGAGATATATATAAGAATAAGGAAGAGGTTATAGGTATCTAGTTTAATAGATAAGATAGTAGCTATTCCTATATATAATAGGTCTAGTAATAAGGATTTAGGCTATAGATTAGGGTAATTAGGAAGGTTAGTATACTAGACGTCTATATTATAGAAATTATACCCTTATAGTATCTCTAGCATTTCTATATAATACGGCTATAATATTAGGAAGTAGTTAAAGTTATTACTCTTAGAGGTATTAGCTCTAGGCCTAGGCTTAGAATCCCTAGTAGATAGAATATACTTAAGTATATAGCCCTAGTTATTATCTAAATTATTATTATAGATATTCTTATTATACTAGATATCCCTTTATATACTTCTTAGGTAATAGTCCTAATATCTAGGAAGATTATACTAAAAGGTATCTTAATTAAGAATAAGTAATAGGGACTAGTAAGGTATATACTAGCAAGAGGGGCTAGTACTAGTAGTATTATAATAGAGAGGTAGGTATTACTATACTAAATAGTATAATAGAGAAGGAATCTAAACTAGTAAACTTAAAGCATTTTATAAGCTAGGAAGGTCTATTAAGGGAGATTCTTATAAAGGGAATACTAGATATAGAATAGGTAGAATAGAGTACTAATAGCTTATAAGATCTATAGGAGAGACTAGATATAAGTTAAGTAAGATTAAAAAGGGATTATTATTATTAGGAGAGGGAATAAGAAATATATTATTAGCTAGTTATTTGCATTTTAGGCAAGTAAATAGGTCTAATAGCAAGTATGAAATTAGTATCTATAGAGGAATAAGCTTTACTAAAAGTATTAGATTAGAGAAGTAGTTAAGTAGTAAGTTATAGACCTTTTCCTTATCTTTCTAGTTAAATTGCTCTTATAGTATATGTTTAATTGCTTTTATAGCTACCCTATAAGCGATATAGCTATTAGGTTTAAGAATATAATAAATTATATCTCCTTTATAGCTAATTAAGATACTATAGGTCATTTTATCCTATAGCTTCTTCTTCTTACTAGGGTTATTATAGTAGATAATAGAACTAAATATATTAATATATAAGTACTATAAGACTTATCTATATTATACTTTAAATAGGGATTTATAGATAGTAGAGTATATACTATATATATAGAAGTAGCTAGTATACTTAATAGCTTCAGGCTAATATTATAATAGTAGGCTAGCTAGCTTAAGTAGTAGGATAACTTTATGCTAGATAGTTTAGCTAAGGCATTCTAATAGACTATTTATTTAAGGTATATATAGTTTAGTTGATTCTTATAGAATATTATACTAGAATAAATATTATTATAGCTATCTAGTAATATACTTGCTACTATTATTATTATATAACTACTATATAATCTAACTTAAGTTAAGGTATTTAAAGTACTTCTAGAAATAGATAAAATAATCTATAACTTCCTACTTAGCTTTTATATAATAGATAGTAGCTATTTTAGTTTTATTACATTTAAATATAATAAAGAAGCATAAGCCATTATAGCTATTTATAGGTATAAGGCTAATAATATTAGAATAGATAAGAGCTATTAAATGCTCCTTTAGTAGGATATAATAGTTATATAAGTAGTATTTACCTTTCTAAGTAATATAAGTCTTATAGATATAAGAATCCTTTAGTTAAACTTTTTAAAAGTTAATTTTATTTATAATTATAGCTACTTTATCTAGTCCCTAAGTACTAAGATGCCTAAGCTAATTATACTATAGTAGGTAGTTCTACCCTACTTAGTAAGCTTAAGATATATACTTAGAGTACTTTATAAGTAATAGGCATAATTAGATAGCTAGAAGAGTAATAGAAGTAAAGAGAGGGTAGAGTACTAGACTATAGTAAAGAAAGGTATAAACATTTAAGAAGGGATAGATATAATCTAAAATAAGATTATAGTATAAGTAAAAATAAGATAAGGGAACTAGTAACTAAGAGACTTTTAGTAAAATAGTTAAAGGACCTATAGATAGACCGTCTAAAATATAGGACTAGAGTCTATAATATAAGGTAGAATAATAAGATAAGAGTAGTACTTAAGCTAGAATTAGCTTTACTATTATAGTAAAGCTAAGAGTATAACTAGAAAGTTATTTAATATGCTTAAGGAGCTATAAGCTATTAGAGTAAGTAGTAGTAACCTTATAATAACTAATAAACTATAAGATAGCATCTTTTATAATTGTAAGGGTAAGCTTCTACTAGAATAGCTATAAGATAAAGATAAGGTTAAAAGCTTTTATAGATAGATAGTATTTAATATTTATAAGCTATAAGACTATAGGTTTGCTATTAGTACTAGGAATTAGGATATAGACTATACTAATACCCTTAAATTTAATAGTACTACTAATCCTACTATAGGTTCTATAATCCTCTAGCTTAAGATTAATAAAGTAGGTAGAATTGCTTATAGTATAGTTAGTATAGCTAGTATTAATAATCTAGTTATTCTATAAGGCCTAAACTAGGGTAATAAAGCCCTTATTAGATGAAAAGGAGGATTTAAGTCTAGTAATAGGCTAGTCGATAGCAATATAGCTTACTATTATAATACTAGTATCCTAAGTCTCTCCTAGTTCTAGTATCTTAGTCTAAGACTTCTTAGTATAGTAATCTTTACTACTATCTTTACTATATCTTTACTTCTTATTCTTAAAGTCTTTCTTAAGGTCTAGGAACTTCTTCTAGTACTTATCTTCTATATAGTATAGCTACTTATAATATATATAAAAGTCATAATTGCCTATCTTTTTGCTAGACTAATTTAGCCTAGCTACCTTAGCTATAAGAGCTATATCTATTATACTAACTATTTACTATTTCTTATTATTATAGGCATACTAGAGAAGCTTATCCTAGGTAATAATAGGTTTAGTCTTAATAGGTAGTAGATAATAAGAATAGGAGAATATTATAGTAAAGATTTTATATACTAAACTAAGGCTTTTAAGGAACTTTTAGATCATCTAATAGGATTGATAAGTAGCTTCTACCTAGGTAAAGGTCTTCTAGCTCTATATTAATATCTATAAGCTAATTTATAAAGTTAGTAATACTCTTATAATTAATAAGGGAGAAATAGTAAAACTACTAGTTTAGCTCTATATAATAGCTAATACCTTTATTATAGCCCTTTTTTAGGATTTCTATAGCTTTATAGATTATAGTTATACTCTTAAGCTTTAGGAATATATAAGTACTAATATAATTCTAAATTATACTAATAATACTAAGGTAGTTATCTTCCTATTATATAAAGGCCTTTTAGTAGTCCTATTTCTTAATCTTATAATCTACTATTTACTCCTTATAGTACTAGGTATCTTCTACTAAAGTATCTACTAGAAGGAATAGGATCTTAATAGGAGCTATAAGCAATCTACCTTTATCTATAATAATAGATATATAGGTAACCTATAGAGTAATAGTTACCTAGCATTCAAATTAGGCCTAATTAGTATTATTATTATAAAGCTTTAGAATAAGTAAGATATTAATTCCTTTTATATTTTCAGTCATTCTAACGATTTAGAAGTGATTAGGCTAATAACCTACTATAATAGTAGAGGAATAGTATGATAGTTATAGTAATGAAGCTTATAGTATAGAATATTAAAGGCTAAGGAAGACGCTAGCGAAGAGGGTTTAGCTAGTACGAAGAGTAATAGTAATACTAGCTCTAATAGAGGCTCTAATAGAGGCTATAATATAGGTTATAATATAGGCTATTAAGTAGTCTATAAGGCTGAGCAAGAGAGAGACTAAGAGCCTTATAGAGAGGAGTCTAGGAAGAGAGGTGATAGTACTAGTAATAGTAATAGTAGTAATAATAATACTATAAATTAAGAGAAAAAGGTAAGGGCCTTATTAATTAAGTACTAGAGGTACTATTAGAATAGGAAGAGAGATTATAGTTCTACTATAGAAAGCTATTTAGGCTATAGTCCTTTTAGAAGTCTACTAATATTATCTAAATTAAATAATTCTAAATTAAAAGAGAGTATAAATAGCTTAGCTTACTAGATAAGTTCCTATAGGATAGGGTATATACTAGAAAGTATACTAGTAAGTAAGTCTTATAAAAGAGAATCTAGATAATATTTAGGTTCTTTAGACTTAAATAGAATAAGGGTTAAGAAGCTTAAGATTATCTATAAAAGTAATAGTAGGAGTAGATTTAAAGGTAGTAAGGCTATACGATTTATATTTTAAGATTATAATATAAATAGATTTAGAGATTAAGACTATAAAGCTATTAGACTTAGGGATAGTAAGACTAAATCTAAGTATAGAGACTAAATGACTACCTAAACCTAGGATAGTAGGGACTATAGGATATAGCTAAAGAGGTTTATAGAGCTTATAGCTAAGTAATAGGTTTTAAATATATCTATATCTAAGAGACTAGTAATACTAACTACTAGATAGCCTCTTAGGTAAAAACCTTAGTTAGAAATATTAGTAAAGGTATTAAGTAAGTCTTAGAATATACTTTAAATATAATAGAACTAATAAATAAGATTATAGTTTATAAGATAGTAAACTAGAGGCTATAAGTATTTAAGTTATAGAAGTAACTCTTTTATAAGGAGTAGATAACTACTATTTAAGTAGTATACTTATATTAGCCTCCTTAATTATACTATACTTACTTATTAACTATTAATACTACTAGTCTCCCTAGTAACTATATCTTTAAAGTACTTATTATCTATTTAAGATATATTAAGAGATCTATAGTAGAGTAAGTATAGAGTAAGCCGATTCTAAAGCCTTAGAGATAAAAGGGGGTTAAAGTATATAGGTAAGGTATACTAAATAAGTACTAAGGCTCTATTTTAAGCCTCTATATAAGATTAAGCTACTAAACTAGGCCTGATTTATTATAAACATAGCTAAAACACTATACTAACTTATATATATAGATATATTACTATAGGCTAGGTACTAGGACTATAGCCTTAGTACTAATTACTATTTAATTACTAGTAAGCTTTTATATTCTCTCCTACTTAGTAGTAGTAAGAGTAGAGTAAGAATAGTTAACGGATATACGGGTAAGTAAGATAGTAAAAAGACTCCCCTAAGTGAGAAGGATCGGCTATCTAAGCCTAAATCGATAATTACTATAGCTAAGCTCCCTTAAAGAATAAGGAACCTATGAAATAAGTAAGAATACTATAGATCTATAGATTAGTAGCTCCTTTAAGTGAGAATAATAGCTAAGGTAAGAGTATTAAGGATATATTTCTTACTAGAATCGTCTAATCTAGGCATAATATAAGAACCTAGTAAATTAACTATATAAGTAAGTAAGTATATAGCTTTATAGAGTAATTAGATTTATAAGGTAAAAGGATTTTATATATCTATATAAGTGCGATATTTACTATATGTAATTAGGATAGATTCTACTATAAGTAGAGAGAACTTAGCTAGTTATCTCTATAGAAGAGAGCTTATAACCTATTAAAATAGTAGAATTATATTACTTAGTCTACTATAGATATAGGTAAAGCCTATATCATATAGCCTCCCTATAAGGGGGAGGCTAGGGAGCTACGCTCCCTACGTGACATATATGACTAGTTGACATTCTAATATTATGATAATGCTAGCATATAATAGTATTAGTAATAGAGAAACTAGTTTTTATAAAACTAAGTTAATACTAGATTCTAGTACTAGCGAGCATTATACATTTAATAAAGACTAGCTATTAGACTATAAGTCTATATCTAATAAAAGCATTAGAATAGCTAATAGTAATAGTCTAGCTATTTTAGGAAAAGGCAATATTCCTATAAAATCTAATAATAATGAAATTATTATTAAGAACGTTTTTTATACTCCTAATTTAAAAGCTAATCTTATTAGTACTAAGGAGCTAATTAATAAAAACTAGAATATTACTTTATAAAAGGATATAATCAAATTAAGTAATAAGACTATAAAAGTAACTATATCTTGGCTAAATAACGCTTATTACCTTAATATGCTAGTAGATTTTAATGCCCTAGAACCTATAGTATATTATACTAAATCTGAAATAAATAAACTAGACTTATATTATAAAAGGCTAAACTATTTAAATAAGGATATATTACTTAAGACTATAAGTAATACTAGTAGTTTAAGCCTGAAAAATGATAATAAAGAATTAAGTAATTATAAGCCTTGTTTTATAGGTAAATTCCATAATATAGGTAGCAAAAAACCTATATCTACTATACCTATATTAAGTATCTATAATATAGATATAGTAGGCCTAATTAAGCTACTAAGCCTACTAGAAGAAAAGTATTTTATGACTATTACTAATTAGGGTAGTAGAGCTACTTAGTTATACCCTATAAAGTATAAGGGGGATGCCTATAGCATACTAGTTAAATTCTTTAATATGATTAAAACGCAATTTACTAATATTAAGATTAAAGTATTAAAACTAGATAATACTAAAGAATTTAAATCTAGTAAATGGACTCTATTTTGTGATAATAATAGGACTATATACGAGTATACTAGCCCTTACTCTACCTCGCAAAATGGAATAGCTGAAATACTAAATAAATATATAGTAGAAAGGCTAATAGCTATTTGTAAGGCTAAAAATATACCCTTAAAATTATGGTCTTACTTAATCTAAGCTATAATTTATATAAAGAATAGAACTTATAATTCTATTATAAATAAAACTCTCTATGAGGCCCTAACCGATAAAAACCCTAAATCGGCTATATCAAGATTATAGGCTTACTAGCTTATATACTAGTCCTAAAAGAGACTAGAAAGTCTGGTAAACTATCTGAAAAAGGCAATAAAAGAATATTACTAGGATTCGAATTAGCTAATAACTTCCTTATTTATATACCTAATGAAAATAAGGTTATAAATACTAAAAACGTTATAATTAAGGAAGACTTAGTATATGCCGATGAATATAATAGATCAAACGATAATGATTATCAAGAGCTATTAAAACTAAACTACTTAGAAGAGAATATCGATTCTAGGGGTACTAATCCTAGCAATCTCCCTAATATCCCTAATAATAGCTCTAATAATAATAATAATAGTAATAATGAACTTGATATATATGATAACGAAGATGCTATTATATTAGATAATCTAAATAGCTATAATAAGCTAAGTCAAGACTATTATAAGGATCCTAATAGTAATAATAAAAGAAAGGTTAATTTAAGCCTAGCCTCTTATGCCTATATAACCTCTAAAAATAAATCTAAAAACGAGGAAAATAGCTCTAAAATAAGGTTATTATCTATAAAAATAAGGATATTATAGATAACATTTACGAGCCTAAATCCTATAACAAGGCTAAAAACTCTAAATATAAGGATTTTTAGCATAAGGTAGAAGCTAAAGAGCTAGGAACCTTAAATAAGAATGACGCCTAGGAACTAGTTCTTAAGCTTAAAGATACTAAAATTCTAAATAGTTATTAGACTTATAGACTAAAAGATTTCAATGATTATTACGAATTTAAGGCTAGATTTATAGCTAAAGGCTTTGAATAATTATATAGTATCGATTATATTGATACTTTTATAGCTAAATTAAATAACTAGCTTGGAGGCTTATTTTTGTACTAGCTATTTTAAATAATTAGCTTATTCATAAAATAGATATAATCTCTACTTTTACTCAAGGCGATATAGACAATTTTATCTATCTAAAGTAGCTATAAGGTCACATTAGCGCTAAATACCTAGATTACGTCATTAAATTAAATAAAGCCTTATATAGATTAAAGCAATCAGCTAGAATATAGTATAATACCCTAAAAGAAGTATTAACTACTAAGTTAGGATTTGAATTCCTACTAAGCGAAAATAGTATATTTATAAATCGTTCTACTAATATTATAATTACTATATATATAGACGATTTAGCTATAATTAGTCTAAATATGGAAATAATTTAGAACTTTATTAAGAAAATTAAAAACTATTTCGATATTAAAGAACTAGGCCTAATTAAGGACTATCTAGGTATCGATATAGACTATAAGCCTAAAGAAGGGACCCTAAAGCTATATATAGCCAAATATATAAATAAAATCCTGAATAAATATAGCTTTAGTAACTTAAACCCTTCTAAAACTTCTATAGACTCGAATATAAAATTAGAGCCTAATAAGGAAAAGGATAGTCCTAAATCGATTAAATATTTCTAGCAATTAATAGGATTACTACTATATCTAGTACTAGTATATAAGCTAGATATAGTATATACTACTATTAAACTAGCTAGATTTGCTTCTAATCTAAGCGAACTATATCTAAATACTATAAAGTATATATTTAGATATTTAAAAGGGACTATAAATCTAGGTATTATCTATTCTAGTAAAGCAACTAGCTATATCTAAAGCTATTACGATACAGTTTATACTAGTGACCTAGTATAAGCTAAGAGTACTATAGGCTATATTATATTTATAGCCGGAGGCCCTATTATATAGAAATCCAAGCTATAATCAATTATAGCTTAAAGTACTATAGAAGTAGAGTATATAGCTATAAATATAGCTATTAAGGAAATAGCTTTTATTAGAATCTTATTAAAGGAACTAGATCTATTAAAGCAAAATAAACTACTATTATATATAGATAATAATAGGGCCCTCCTACTAGCTAATAACCCTATATTTCATAAGAGAACTAAGTATATTAATATTAGATATATGATAATAAGTACTAAATATGGTTTTAACCTAATTAGGCTTAGTATACAGCTAGTTATTAAGTGAATCCTATAGAAGGTTCGATCGGTAATATAAGCTACTATAGTTTCTAAGGTTACTATAGTTTCTAAGGTTACTATAGTTTCTAAGGTTACTATAGTCTACTATATGATTATAATACAAGTTGCTACCTTTAGCATTCTAGCTACTTCTATGCTCTCTATTATGACTTATACTATTAATAAGCATAGAAGGTACTAGAATAGTATTCTTTTGTATATATAGAGGCCTTATTTACTTACTATAAGGCCTTCTAAGCTAAGCTTTCAAATTTACTTATATTTGCATATATTATTATTACCTCTCACGTGATCCTTATTACCTACCAAGCCTACCTCTACTAAATCTCATATAGTAGTAATGTGATAAGGTCTATATGCATATATAGCCTTATATAAAGCTTCCGATTTAATATTATTAAGTATATCGATTTAATATTATTAAGTATATCGATTCAAAATCGTTAAGTATAAAATAGCTTATTAGCTACTTTTCAAGGTAATCCCCTACCTGCATTTTTACTAATAGAGAAGTATAAGCCTGAGGCCTGCATCCCTGAGACTAAGCGCTAGTAAAAGCATAAGCTAGTACCTCTAGAAGCTATAATTTGATATGTCTATTACTTATAATTATAGGTATTATAGCAAATTCTCTTAAACCAAGGTGCCTATACTTTATTGCTATTTAGTAGCCCTAGAAGGCACTATATAGGTCAGATTTAAAGGAGTGGCTACTTGCTCTCTATTAGTTTAAATTATAATGCTAGTAGTAATTAAAGTGGGTTCTAAGAAGCCATCCTCGGAGAGGGAGAATTATACTTAAATTCACTTCTT
>QGMI01000671.1:0-21963 GCA_007821535.1 Lachnellula occidentalis | reverse complement strand
AAAACTAAAGTGAAAAAAAAAGGAGCCGCCACCCTGATCATATTATCATGAAAAGAATTCAACCGAATCGAATCAAAAAGTGTATATAATAAACAAAAAACGTCAAACATAACAAGATGCTCGCACGCTCAAAAGGTTGGAGAAGATATGATACGTCATCGAAGCTCAAGTAGAGTCCTCCCGTTTCTCTCTCTTAGATCTCTCATTCCATCTCCTCTTCCCAACTCTCGTCTCGAAATGTGGTGCCGCGGCGATATCTTTGCCAGCGCCTTGCATCGAGTCGAGGACTTTAGCACGGTAGGCATCCACTGCTTGGTATTAGTATCGTGAGTTTTCCAGTGCTAGGGCATGCATATGACATACAAGCTTTTTGCAAAAACACCGTCTTATCCGCAAACACCCTGCTCTGATGCCAGGTCAAGCGATATCCCAAATCATTCAGCTTCACCTCTTTGGATCTAACACTATTCCGCATCTTCGGCACCTCGACTTCGCCCTCCCCGCCATCCGTAAGCGGCACATTGACCGCCATGCGTCCCTTTTCCCGTCTACCACCCCTCGTGCTCCCGCTCGCCTCAACCTCATCGCCGCCATCAAAATCGTCCGACTCGAAGAATCGGCTTCCTCTTGCGCTCGGCGGCGGACTCTGCATCTCAAGCGGGAACCAGCTGCGGGGAAAAACAGAGTTCTTCTTTCGGAACGAGTCGGGGATTTCCTTGATGTCCACTGTGTCTAGTGTAACTCTCACTCGGACTCTGTTGCCCTTGCTCGGATCATCGACTAGAATGAACTTGCGCTTCTTCGCCTCGGGAATATCGCCAAAGAGGACATTTCGTTCGTCCTCGTCGAGGGGGGATTTCGCATGCGATCGTGATGCGGCGATGGGAGTGCTGTGGGAAGCGTGCGGCGCGGCGTGGTGTTGGCCGTGAATTGAAGGAGCCATGGAAGCGCCGCCTACGGATGGATCGGGAGGATAGGAGCCTGGATAGCCCGGGAAGACGTGAGCTTGACGAACATCGCCATTTTGTCCGGGCGGCGAACCATTTGGTGCTTGGTGGTGGTGGTGATGGCTTTCGTCCATGTATTCATCGTCATCTAATTGGGCAAAGGATCAATTAGCATCTCACTTTATCCGGTAAGCGAAGTAGCAAGTGATACGCAGGAATCGGAGATGACGGGGAAGCTATACAGGAATGCAAAGACATGATGAGGTGCAGGGTATAAGGTAGGTAACGCTCAGGGTATGCAAGCAACCACTTGCAATGATGTATTATACAAAGAAGCCAGAATGTTTAGACCCAGACAAATGATTCTGATCCCAATGTCCTTCCCGTTCAACAGGTATATTCGCAAGAAAGGTATCATAACACAATAATAATATAATCACAGTTTTATCACATCTGGTGAAACATACCGACATCCTCTCCTTGAGTACTCCCATCAGGGTGGGTTTGGTGGTGGTGGTGAAGCTGGCCACTACCCATCCCACTCAAGCTAGGCTTTCCCATGTTACCCGCACTACCTGGACCCATGTTGCCGGACGGTGGCATCCCTGTCGGACCGGTAGACCCGGCCATGTGAGGAGTATGGGTAGCCGCCTGAACAGCCTTACGGTTGTTGATTTTCGCCATTCTGCGGACGCGTCTACTCCGCAATCGCGCGTCTTGGTTGCTGTTTCTCCAAGAGTCGACCGCTCTTTGGATCAATCCTCTCTTGCCACGCAGGCATGGATTTAACTCGGCCAGAGCCCAACCGACAGTGTTACACTCCGTTTCGTACACGAGCCGGTTCCCTCGGTACTGATCCTTGCTGCAACAAGCGCGTGGATAAACGCAGTTTTCCGTCTTAAATTCAGGACTCAGAGTGTCCACATTGACTGATTCCACGTCGCATCTAATGGTGTATTCCATCTTTACGCGATCGCGTGAATATTCGAAAGCGATCCATTGGACGCCATTGTTATCTTGCCGCACAACCAAAGGAGTTGTAGCTGGAATTGGGCCAGGCGCGGCATTTGGATTTACACCAGCACCGCCTGGGACATTATTTTGTTGCATTTGCGATCCATTTGCTGGATGCTGTTGTGGAGGACCCAGCGGCGCTGCTGGTCGCGTCACATGTGGCTCCATCTTCGGTCTAGGACTGCCCGTGATCCCTTGTTGTTGTGGATGATGCTGCGGATGCTGCTGCATCTGGTGTTGGCCTGGAGTTTGTGACATGAGGAGGTTTGGCTGCGAAGTCATCGATTGGTGATGCTGCTGCTGCTGTTGTGGATGCGGCGCATAAGGAGATGGTCCAGTTTGCGGCGCCATAGGCGGAGGGTACTGTTGTTGCTGAGGACCCGGGTAATACATCTGCGGATTCTGTTGTAATTGCGGACCTGGCGCAGCATACATGTGGCGCTGGTCGTGTGCAGATGGAGAAGCAACTGACGCAGGAGAATTCGATTGTGGAGTGTGGTATGATATTGGGGGGTACGGACGTGACATTTGAGTTGCGGCCATTATGTCGGGTGTATCTGCTTGGTTGGTTAGCTACTGATTCTAATATAAAGCGCGTCTCAAATTACGACTGCTTACCTGCAGATGAGTATGTACCCGACGCGCTTGGTGTGCTATATGGACTCGGAGCTGCTTGTGTCGCGTAGTATGGAAGCTCGTGTGAGGTTGGTCCTCCTGGCCCAGGCGCGCTTTGGGAGTATTGTGGCAGACCGTGTGTTGGAGCCTGGTATGGATTCGAGTGATGCGATTGAGGCGGGGGTGCTTGTTGCTGGTGGTGTTGATGTACAATGCTCGAGGGTCGAGCCTGTTGGTGATGCGGCGGAGGACCCTGCTGGGCGTGGTGGGGATGATGCTGCATAGGAGGCAAAATATTAGCAGTCTTTCTCAAGCTTGGTGGTAAATGCAGCGGTAAAATGTAATAACCATTGACAGAAGCAAGTCGCGTCTTGATGTTTGTTTTGACACTTGAAATGTATGAAAGGATGTAAGCAATCCCTGCGACGAAGGTGCCGCAAGAGGCGCTTCCTTGAATCGGATCTCTCTATTGGAGAGTAGCGCCTCAAAGAAATGGAGAAAGAATGAGTGTTGCTGGATGTGCAGAGCTGGGATGGGAAAGAACGCGCGAGGGTGTACCTCAGTATAACAAGGCCCTTGTCCTGCGGAAGTATGCGATCCTATTACAAAAAGGTTCAGACGACAAGGAATAAGTAGTAAGCGGGGTGGTAATGTCCGAATATTGCTCCCTCAACTCCCAAGGCCACAATAACTTATACTTCAAGTGGAGTTGTTGCGAGGGTCTGAGAGGTTTAGATTTGGAGAGATCTTCTGCAATATTGGAGAATATCAACGAAAACGGGTAGACGGAAAAGTGATCAGAGCGAGGATGAATGTACGAAAGAGGAAGAGGATAAGACGAACTGGGGGGTGGTTTGTACGGTGATGGCGAAGACCGCGACTAGGCAGGGGAGCAGTTGTGAATGGCGGTGCAGTTTTTTTGGTAAGGGGGTCTGGAAAGAGAGGCAAGAAGGGCAGGGGGTTCTGATATGGGATATGGGGATAGCAGTACAGTACAGTACAGTAATGACAAGATTGAAGTTACGCAGTGGCAGTGGGACGACGACAGCGCATGGAAGAAACGTGACAAGGTATATATCGCAATGCGGTGAGGTGGACGGAGGGGGTTTAGGTGAGTGGGTGGGTGGGTGAGTCGAGGTGCAGGCGTGTGGGTGCCAATGAGATGCCAGGATAAACGGGCAGGCTAAGCAGTAGCCTCGGACATGCGACGGGTGCGAGCGCGCTTGCTACACTGGGACTAGACTCGGGCTTGCGTGGACACTAGCTTACTACTTGTAAAACTAAAGCACTGCACTAGCACTAGCACTAGCACTAAGACACTAAGCAGGCCGTGGGGCTTACACTACTCGGGTATTCTGGAGGGTGTGACAATGGTGCAGACGGGTGCAGAAGGGGAGGAGGACAGCACTGGCCAGCCTCAACAGCCTCAACTCAACAGCCTCAACAGCCTCGACAGCCTCGACAGCTTGGATACTCTAGGGAACAATCTGCGCGTAACTTCCTACAGTAGTAAACAGAAACATGACGCGTGAACTAGCAGCGGGTCAAATTGCAGGCTTGCGGCTGGCTTGCCTATTACGCGGCGTGGAGTCTTGGCAAGCAAGCCACGCCACGCCACGCCACTCCACAGTTCTGCCACACGAGAAACATTCGAGCGATTACTCGTACGGCATGGACTTTACTGAGCGCTGAGCACTGAGCACTGAGCAGAGCAGAAATCCCATACCGCCTCGAGTCCACTGTTTCATCTGAAATGCGATGCCGGCTTGATAGTTGCCTCGAGCGGAAGAGTGCACTGCATCTCGTCTCCATACCCAAATTCAGTCGCAAATCTCAGCATCGTCGCGCAAACGAACTGCCCCATTTGCCCTGCAGGTGCGCCACATAAGGTGAGCGGCGTTGACAGGTACCGTCCCGTCCTGGACTCAAGCAGAAGCTCGACATGAAGCCACGCCAAAGAACGTACTAAACTCAAAATCCAAAGATTGGGTAAAACGGTGTAAACAGTTAAAATAACTTGCAGCAATACGAATATCACCGAGTAGCTACTAGCGACTGGCTCTAGCTGGATTGGGCAGCAGGCTAAGACCCTTGTCTCATGCATGCATGCAGCCCAGTCAGTTGTGAAACGAGTCCGTCAACTGTGAGCCAAGCGTAGCGGCATAGCCATAGCGAATGATTGGGCTGGCATCTCGAGTCCATCTCGGCTCCGCCAAAATCCCAAATCCCACCGGCCCTTGCCCGTGATCTTCTGGAAAACATCGAAGCGCCACCCCCCGGGCCCCCGAGTCCCAGACGCACCTCTGGGCCAAAACAGAGCGGCTTGCGAGCTCTGCCCCGGTCCTCAGGTTGCAAAAAGAGATCTTGCCTGTGTAGCCCACAGGTATGGTACACAAACGCGATAACAGAAATCCGATGAAATGGTTACAGGAATGTTGGAAAAAGCTGTGTACTTACGTGATCGCCCGCCACGGCTACACCAGGTTCCTCTTTGTAGCCTCCTCCGCTCTGTCGATGAGCCATCTCGGTAGATGCGATGCACAGGCCTATTGAAGATGACTGTCACATTACAGTAGTTAGCCACAGCCATTAATCATCCGGCAGCCAGGAAGCCGTTGCAAACCATCTCAATGGTCGCTTCAAGAAGCAGGGCAGAACAAGGACAGGGCATGTCTTTGCCTTGCCTTGCAACGTCCGTGCACTCCATATCAAATTACAGGGAGGAGCTGCCGTCTCGACTTACTTTGCTAGTAAACCGTCTTCAACAACGAATGCTTCGATGAGCCGTCTTTCGGATGCGATGTGAAACCTCTACCGTGTAGTGTAATTGTACAGTCTTGCAAGTTGCGACGGCGTATCTGCTTCGGTCCCGAGTTAGCAAATGTCAATAAGATGGCGGCAGTGCAAGATTCCACGGCAATGCGATCGACGAAACGCATGATGGGACATGGTAGGACCAAAATAGATTGCAGATTCCAGATGAATCTCGAACCCAGAGGCGATCATGCCACGGCACCACAACAGGGCCAAATTGAGCAAATAAATCGCAATGCGATTAATGCAAAAATACACCCCAAGTTCTTTCTTATGAATGACCTCCCGGCGGAAGTTCAATCTGCACCACTTGGCGACTTGAAAGTATCCGACCAAAAAAGAATGCCGAGTATCAAGTGGAAAAAAGAGGTTTGTGGGGTAAACAGAGACAGGGTAGTGTGTTCACCAGTCGGGGGTACTGGCAGATGCTGGAGTGGCACAGAAATGGGACGGTCCGACAAACACACAGGATACAAAGAATGACGCGCTTTGATGCTGATCGATGAAGGAGGAGGGTACGTAGGTAGGGTAGGGTGTGCAGAGAGGTACCAAGTACAAGGTTGTGGCACAAAGTCGAACAGCGATGTGGGCCGTCGCGTGCGCCTTGTGGAGGAAATCCACGTTTTCTCGTGACCAGGTCGCTCGACCCTTGGAAACCAAATTGACATGCTAGAAATAAAAGCTGCGTGGACTTACTTTTTCCTATCCTGATTCCTGAAGGCCCAAGCAGAAGATGGTGATTCGCAAAGATGATTCAAATGGCCTGTTTCCTCGTGTCAGTCTCGTGTTCATGTAGCGGCATGTAAAATGATAGGCAGAATCTTGCAGATGTACCAGGCCAGGCTAGTGCATGCGTGCGCAAAGGAAAGTTGCATACAAAAAGGCTCAATGGCTTTGACTGCAGCGTCCTGCTTGCTGTACAGAGCTCAATGACGCAAAGATAATCGGGACAAGGCTGGAAAATGAACGCGGCTCCAACGGGTTGACGGGGGCTTCAAAGGAGGCCGTTGTCAGTGAGAGGACCAGGCAGGTAAAGTGTGTTGGGGTTGCTGGGCTTGGGGAGATAATATACAGGCATGGATGCTTGATAAACAAGTGGCCAGCCAGGGCAAGACGGCAAGACACCACCCACACTTCGGCACATTTTTTCAAGGAAGATGATGGGGCAGCCCACAAGACAGGGGGGCAAAAGCTGGGCTGGTCATGCAGCGGCCCTCAGTCATGGATGTCCCTTCGCTTACACGGCGTGGGCCAGCCGCCCAGCGGGGAGAAACAAGGATAGGGTGCGCCAGCACGACAGGTCGAAAATGAAGGCTTGGGTAGAGATGCTAAAATAAAATAAAAGCCAGGCCCAGAACGTACCTTTGGCAATGTAAATGTAAATGTAGCTTTTATCGCAACCTCGTCATTGAGGGGTAACAGTCCGCTGTATTTTTGCAGGAAGGGCTTTTTCGCGGCTGGCAGGCAATTTTCCTGTCCAAGTGTTAGAATCTGGGTCTCCATGTAAACTAAGATGTTCCCCTTACAGCTCGGCGCGTCGAGGTGGTGTTGGGAGGGATCTATGAATGGGATCCTGTACGACAGAATTTGAAAGATATTCGAGATCTCGCGCTTGTGGCAGTCTTAATTTCTACGTCTCCCCAAGTCTTTGCGGAAGAACTTCTCCGTATGTAACTCGTTTGGGACTGCTCCGTGGTGCACACGATCAAGGTGTTTTCTTTTGAGAGATCTGTGGAGTGGATCGTGTGATGGCGCGGCGCCCTCAGATAGAGTGGCTGCTGTGTACGCTTGCTTCTCCCGGAGCTGCACAGAATATTCTCTGTTTGCAGATTGTGTAATTTCTCGATAACCTTCTACCCGGTTGTTGTCAGATTGTCGAGTCCCAGGTCCAGATGATCGGATCAATATCCTCGTCGATGCTTCGGAAGGTGGAGCTTAGGAGAGCGCTTTCGGGTTCTGCGTAGGGTAGCTGCTGCTGGGCAACGTGAACGGGTATGTAGTGTAGGATGTGGGCAGGAGTCGGGAGGCAGTAGTTTTCGAGTCTGTCTGTGTATTACAAATGTCAGCACAGTACGCCCAAGATTGAATGTCTGCTGGAAGATTTGGCACCGAGGCAGCATGAGTCTGGAATTCGCAGTGGCAATAGCGATGCAATCGTTCCCTCTGCGCCGCGCCGAGGGCATAAGAGGCAATTGTCTCTCGAGGGCTGCGCGCTTGTCGATCTCCACGTTGCGCGGTTGCACGGAGTGGAGTGGTGCAAAATGACAGAAGTCGGCCGTTCAGCACGCGGTCGCTAAACAAGTAGATATGGAATATGGCACTGAGACGCCTTCCTCGATCAGACTCCAAGACGTCGATACTGACTCAAAGGGGATTCTCCAGGACTCGGTAGGCGCAGAGGGGGGGAAATAGGAAAATTTCAGGGCTGACCTTTTTTGGTGCGAGTCCAGAAAGATGCTGTACGTTACAATATCTGCAGTGCGATTCCCACGAGATGGACGTGGAGATTTGGCCTGCGATGCGTCTGTCGCGTTGCTGCCAAGAGTGTGAAAATTCGGGGTTCGAGGAGGCGAACTCGGTTTCTGGATGCGCCCACGACTGGGAAGGACCCGATTATGGCGACAAGAACGATCTGAGAGCACGTGTACGCGCCGTGAGATTTTCTTCGTGCGACGGTAGTATTCGTGTGTAAATGCGACGTCGGTGTCACGTCAATGGGGAGCAGAGCAGTTGCTATCACGAACGTGGAACGCGGTGTCGTGCGCGCGAATAGCTTCACTTCACAACCCTCCCGCACAGCTCTCCCTGGGCTGTCACTGTCTGTCAGGGCTAGGGCTGGGTGGCTAGGTAGGGCATGTAGGGTATGTAGGCTGTCAGAAGGTCGTAGCTTCACGCAGTCGGGCGCTGTACGTGCGGTGCGGGTAGGCAAGGATAGGGGAGTTGGGATTGCGCCCGTTGACTGATCCTTGTGCTGGAATGCAGAAGAAGCTTTGATTGGGAACGGGAGGAAAGAAGCCTTGGGCCCTGGGCGATGTTTATTAGGGGGTCTAAGGGAAGACAGCGGCAGCGTTGACCGGCGTGGGAGGCCACCCTCAGGGGTATAGGTAGGGGCTGTGAAAGCCGTTGAACTTCCTTCAGGAGGCTTGAGCTTGCTTGGGTGGGGTGGGGTGGGTGGATTGGGTGGTGGTGGGTGCAAGGATACAGTGATCTTCCATTCTGCAATTTACATGTAGGGACCAGGGCATGGAAATAGAACTTTCTCTACGGACGGCTTCTGCTTCAAGACTCAAGAGTGTAACTTGTTCGAGAAGTCTCGTTGAAGAAATTTAAAGAAGAGCGGGCCCGGTAAGATTCTTGACGCCGTTGACGGCACTTCCTTTTCATGTTGAAGTTTAGTGATTACTCCGTAGGTACTATACGGAGTACGGAGGAGGGTTTCTTCGGATGTAGGCCTATTCGGATGAGGGGGAGGAAGGTGGAGTGGGAGTGGCTTGTCGTCCTGTAGTTCAGCCCCCTCTCATCGTACGATCTTGCTCTTTTACATAGAATGGCTAATGTACATGAATCTGATGGCGTGCGCCGTATTACTTCTCAACTTCTCTCGCCTTCGTCTTCTTCCTGAGTTTCTAGTCGCCGTCGTCCACCAATATCCGCCTCAACACCCGCCTCATATGCGAGCCATATCTGTATACGTATTGTCAAACATTAAATCACAGTCACCACATCTTCCTCCCCGTATTTCGTATCCTCTGCCAGACTTTTCCCGAGCCTGGCCGCACCGCGCTGCAATAGAACGGGCCACATATAATGGGCATTATCGAATAGAAAGCTTTCGGTGCCTTGGGCCACACCCGAAACAAAATCCTCGCCGCCCTTTTGCTCCTCCAGCTCTCGAATCAAAATGGACGCGCAATTGCATGAAATAGACCCGGAGATGAACTTCCTAATCAGGAAGCCGTCGCTGTCGATATGCGCTGATCACGCCCTACTATCAGAATCGCAACATTAATAATTCAAACCAAAACTTCCAAAGCCTCAAGAGAATTGTCGCGTGGAAATCGTTTTCCTTTGATTCCGCCGCCGTCTTTGGATTTTGAAACTTGTTCATGATTCATGTGGCACTACTAACCTGTGCCTACTTTAGCTCACCAAGCCCGAGCTCTGCAAATAGTAACCATTCCCTCCTTTCGTAAAGCTGCGTCTTGACTCGGCCGTGCTGCAGCTCTGCTTCACCGAAGAATTCATGCAAATGATATTGTATTCTTCGCTGCTGACAGTCTCATCAGCCTGGGACTGTACCGCACTGTAGGCACGAACCGGCTTATGTTACTGGTCTTCCGGTGCGACATACCTGTGATACCGGTAGTATTGTGCTGCACATTCTTTTCACTCTGTTTTCTGCAAAACTCGATGGCGGACTGTACTCAATCAGTACCACCGCCAGACCCCGACATTAGTGACTGTACAGAACATTGTTTTCGCCGTATCTTGGAACCCTTCAGCTGTGTAGGCCTACAGCTGTGGCGCCAGAAGTTCCTTCCCGCGCATGTGCTATGGTCGCTGAAAGCTCTAATTCTCATAAAGTTTGCGTCCAGTGCAGAATCCGAGTCAGTCTCAGCGCCCAATACTCGCCGGACATCGGTTGAAGAGGAACACCGAAATCTGCTGCTTCTGCTGACTGCATCTTGAGAGCAAATTTAGGTTTGGAATCATGAAGTGACGTTGAAAGACACGAACGATCTTTAGGGTGTTTAGTTTACTACTGACCCATGGCCGGTAGATAGATATTCCCATGCTCAAGACGCCGGCATCGTTCGTGGGGCTGCTTCCCCAAGTTCCCCTCAACCCTCAAGGACTCAGAGGCCTTCCTTGCCTTGTCATTCGGAGATTTTCCAGCTCTCCCTTGAGACATCCCTTGAGGGTTGGCATCTTGCGCCAACATGACCTGTCAATTGTCAAAGCATAAACCGTGGCTGCCACGGGTGCCCGGTCTGGCGATCTGGAGCCTCACCAGCACCCCCGGCCATACCTCCGTAGCATTTCCGGTACGAAGGTACTGTTATCAAGAAAAGAACGTTCAAGAATAGTCAAAAGGCATCTACCACTTCAATCTCGCAAAGAAGAATTTCATGAGCCGGTAAGACCAACAACATGCACCGCTCGGCACATATTATAGTGGAAGGCCCAATAGGAGCGCATCCTTTCTTACTCCGTAAGTCACGCACGAGTTCAAAAGTCGACAGCAGCAAGAGTTCCTCAGTTCAAGAGGTCTCCCCTGTCCCTGTGGCATGTGGTTTGTGCCATGCCTGTCTGGTGGTGCCTTTGCAGGGTGTCTTGGATGGCGCTGACACCATCATCCTGGATTCCCTGTCTCCCACAACACCGTTACCGTTGGAGGCGTCCCACTTCATCCCCTGTTGACAGCTGCTGGCTTCTGAACCAGCGCGATAATGCTTGCTCACATGCAAACGTCAATATCAACCTCATGGGAAGATTGCAATCATTCTCATCCTCAGACTGCCTAGCATCAAGAACTTGACTTCAAAAAGAGAAAACTCCTTCTCTAAAATAATCAAAAGCCCACGAGAGCCACGAACACCTCGGGACGAACTAGAGATAGGGATTACAGAGGAATACTTGCTAAAAGTTTTAGTACCTCGGGAGTTCGGTGTCGGTACCATTGCCACGGCTTGAATTCTGATCACAGCATTATTTCCAACGAAAACCCACGAAGTAGCAACTCCCGTGGCGATCCGCCATTTTCCCCATACCATTTTAGGAAGGGAACTTGAAGAAAGAAATGAAAACCTCCGAGTAGTGAACACTGGTTCCAAAGTCCAAACCCGAGAAAAGCATCTAAGCGACCCTCCTACCAGTCCGTAGCTTCCTTCTCTCGTAACTAGCGGAACGGTATCACCGATACACACTTGTGGCTTTGGACTTCTTCAACGCCAACCCATCCTAGGCTAGAAGGAGGCTTTCTTTGGCAGAGCTTGGAAAAGTCAGCAGCCACTAGTGCTGAGGTAGAGTTTGGACGTTTCATGCCAGATTCCGAGATGCCCAAAGCGCTAGATCTAGACCTCGAGCTTCTATTTCAAGCCATGTTTCGACTGTTATCACGCCCCTTGACGCGGCACCAGTGCACCACAGAAAGTGTGAATTAATGGCCATGACGTGCGAGGACCTTGAGGGGAGATCAGGGTTGCAACCACTGTATTAATATTCAAAGCGAAATAACAGGTTCCTACAGCGTGAGATTGAAAGAGTGGTTTTATACCTTCGAAGATCGCATATACACCTCTTGGTGTCCAGTCCAGTCTCCTGGCCCACAAATCAGCATCTGATAATCCGTTTGTACTCCGTACAGCCTTTACCGTATCGAAAAGCAAAGACCAAAGAAGCCACGTCTTTTGCATATTATTGCCCGAGACATCCGCTCATATGCCGTCTCAGCCTCTCGCAAAACAAGACGTTTTATTTGGTGCAAAAGAGATAATCGATTGGCGCCCCCAAAGCGGCGGGGTCAGAGGTAAATTATAGGAGCTCAACTCACATGATCTCACCTCCTAATTGATATACGATGTAAGAACGGAGACACTCCCTCTTCCGCGGTCCAATCAGGGGAATGTGCAGCCATATAACGGCCCGGACATATACCCTCCTGAGCTCAAGGAGGAGACAGCCCCGATGTAAGGTGATGGGCCACTTGATTTTCTTATGCAAGAGAGAAGCGAGCAGAGAAGATCAAGCCACCTGCTGTCTGTGCCTCATTGCTGCTTTTCACAATGAATGATCGGTTACTTTCTAGGTGCAGACGCCACGATATTCTTTTATATTAGATTGTACGTACTTGATGATCAATGCCGTCGTCAGCTTGTGCATGAAATGTGTTTTCCCACTGTACGGAGCAGGACCGGTATTGGGACGGCTCGTTTACTCTGGATGATTGTTACTTTACTTGGGTGCAAGGAAGTTCGGGATGCCTAGGGCTGGCTGACATGACCGGGGACGGGTACGCCCGTTGTCAAGGGGGAAGGGGTGAGTGAGTGCTTGTGATGCTTGTGATGCTTATTCTTGTGCCTGTGTAACAAGCAGGGGAAAAGGAGAAGGGGTCACAAGGGTAATAGGGGTAGAGTCGGTAGACGGTAGACTCCAGCGACGCAAGGCAAGGTCCAAGGTCCTCCCCTCCCCTATCCCATCTGCACTCGACTCGACTAAACATTCTGCTATTACAGTAGGAAACCCTACTGGCCATGCACATAAGCATGAACCCATCCAGATCCTCACAGGATGCGGGCATCCCAAACCATGCCTTTGGGAACCAAAAACGCGAAAGCACGTGATCCCTTGATGCGGGAGACCAAGGTTCTCTGCAACGTCAACACCAACCTTAACACCAGAACCACAATACATATACCTATTCTCTTATCTAATCTAACCGTCCTTGCTAAATTTACATTGATTTTACCCAGTCTTCATCACCTCATGTGCTTTCTATGGCTAAGGTACCCAGCGGGAAATCGCATGCATCACGACAATAGAGCTGGAAATCACGACATCGCCCAAAACAGTTACCCCGCTCCATAACATCATCCAGTTTGCATGCCTTCGACGCAATCTTTGCTCCCCAGGGCCCCTCTGGAACCTCAGGAACCGCTGTAGGAGAAGCCATTTCCACTTGTTCAAGTTGTGGTTGGTGGCCAACGGCCATCTCTTTCCACAGCGGGCCTGTAATCCAGTACCGGGTACAATACTCGGTACAATACTATACGCAGAAACGTCGGGACAAGAATTTTGAACAGGTAGGACTTTGCTATAGCTACAGCTATATATTTTTTGGACCTTCTCTTCCTCGAAGACTTTTCAGTTACTGCTCCTTTCTCTGTCTTTTTTGGAATTCTCTCTCTTGGTCTTTTCAATCTGCAGCAATGGCTTCCTCGGACCCCGAGAAACACATCTCTCACTCTCCAGCTACATCCAACGACGATATCTCCCCCCTGCTCCATCCCACCTCGATGATGAGTATCAGACCTACAAAAATGCGCGGGAAATCGAAGCTGATCCCGCGGAACTCAAGCGGGTGCTGAGAAAGATCGATTACAGGATCGTCACTATTCTGTTTGTAACATACATGTTACAGTATCTAGACAAGAACTCCATCAATTTTGCCAGTGTGTATGGGCTCAAAAAGGGGACACATATGGACGACTCGCAGTATTCCTGGCTTGGTGCGTTTTCCCCAACTTTCCCCTCCCACTCACAAGTATTGACGACAATTCTGAAATAGCATCGATTTTCTACTTTGGCTACCTCGGCGCTCAATTCCCAGCCGGCTACTTGCTCCAGCGCCTTCCCATGGGGAAGTTCCTGTCGCTGTCTACCATAGCCTGGGGCATCATTCTCATTACAACCCCAGCGTGCAGTTCCTTTGGCGGGATAGCAACGAACCGCTTCCTGCTCGGCGCTGTCGAAGCAATCGTCAACCCGGGCTTCGTGCTGGTCATGTCCATGTGGTATACTTCCGCCGAGCAGCCGCTCCGCCTAGAGATATACTATTGCACCAATGGTTTAGCCACGATGTTTGGGGGCTTGATTGGATACGCGGTGGGCCATATCACAACCGGGTTACCGCAATGGATGTATGTCTTTCTGATCTTCGGCAGCATCTCCATTTTCTGGGGAATCGTGTCTCTCATCATCCTCCCCGACCTCCCCTCCACCGCCAAATTCCTCACCGAGCACGAACGCCTCATCGCCGTCAACAGAGTAGTCGCGAACCGGCAAGGCATCAAGAACAGCCATTTTTCCAAATACCAAGCTATCCAAACAGCGCAAGATCCCAAGACGTGGATCCTGTTCATCATGGCTATCGGTGCCCAAGTCCCCAACGCTGCGCTTACCTCGTTCACGTCCATTATTGTGAAGAGTTTCCATTTCGATACACTCGCAACGCAGTACCTGCAAATCCCAGGCGGCGCGGTACAGTTCCTTGCCCTACTCGCCGGAGGCTTCATCTGCACTCGCTGGCCCAATTCTCGCTGCATAACCATGATTGTTGCAAACTCGATCTGCATCCTGGGCGCGGGACTCTTGGTCGGACTCCCGACCTCGAATAAATGGGGCAGGCTCGTGGCGCTGTGGTTGTGTTTCTTTCAGGGGCTGGGCTTCAGTATTAGTCTGACCATGGTGAGTAGTAATGTGGCGGGCTATACCAAGAAGCAGTTGACGGGCGCGGTGTTGTTCACGGGGTATTGTGTGGGGAATATTATTGGGCCGCAGACTTTCAGGGCGAGTGAGGCAAATAGTAAGTTGCCCTTTCTGAACCTTTCTTACCAAGCTTTTCTTACCAAGCTTTTTTTTTTTTCTTTTTTCCCCTGGAGATATTTGGGCGCAGTACTGATAAGTAACAGCTGGATACCACAGCGCCTACATAGCAATGCTCGTCGGCTATAGCGTCAAGCTCCTCATGGTGGTCACCCTCTACATCTACATGTACAGCGTCAACAAAGCGCGAGACAGAGCACATGCTGAGCGTGGGGAGCTGAGTGAAGAGGAAGAACGGGACGCTGTGGAGAAGGGGATGCTGGACGTTACGGAGATTGATAACCCGGGGTTTAGGTATATTTTATGATGTAATATAATACAACCTTGGAATATCAAGTTACCCGTTGAGAAGAAGGAATACTAAGTTTTCGAATCCTGGGAGAAGTCTCGAAGGTACAGGTGAATGTTCAAAGTGGAAAAGTAGATATTTACTGATATCGTCATGGTAATATTAGGTATATAACAAGAAGCAGGACGCATAGTAAAAATGCTAACCAGATACAAAAAGCCACTTACTCCAATAACTAGGCTAAGAACTTGTCGACTTCTCCAAAATATATGGATCACGCACCTTACCTAGGTACATGTCAACACTGCAAAACCATCCCTTATTCCACATTCCATCTTCCCTCCCCACCCCTATGAACAAACGACCGACCAAGCATTCTTGACAGCAAACTCCGCTTAGCTACACTTCATTCACCACCCTGTTCTCCAACCCAGATTAAGCTAGGTCATATAACAAACGGCTAGTATCTTGCTTAACTTTTTAAGTTTGTGATGTGCGTCTTCATCAAACTTGGCTGGTGTCACAGAATGCACGTCCAGAGTGCTTGGTACAAGGACTACAGCGAGAGCTTGATGATTGGTTTGAAGGGGCTTTTATAGGGGTTTGAGTGCTTGTGGTGTTTGATAGGACTCTTTGATTCACCGAGGTACCTGAGCCTGATGGCATGGTATTGTTGATTCAAGCAACTCATTACTGCTTTCTCCCTTCTATACTTCGATACCTAATATGATCCTTCTCCCTCTATCTCAAACCTAAATTTTGTATTCACCTAACATGGCCATCCATGTATCTATCTGCTCACTCCCACAATTCCAACACTTGCTACTTGCTATACGGACAAGTGTCGTGAGTCGCGAAAATTGAAAATAGGCCTTAGTGTCAACTTCAGACGAAATACGACTGCTGTGTGGAGGATTGATATATAAACAAGCGAGCAAGAGAAGTGTGCCCAGTAAATTAACAAGAATAGGAGAGTTTCGTTGGACATGCGTTATGCTTGGAAATGGAAGGGATGCCAGGCGTGCGGGCAGATAGTGTATTCTTTTCTTTTGCGTAAAAGGTGAGTAGCTATCGAGAGAGTAGGTGGGTGAGCGAACAAACCATTGAGTGAATCAATGAATGGGCTGAGAAAGTAACAGCAGATTCTGTCTTGACAGCAATTGCTTGAAATAAGCTTTAATAGCACTGCAGTTCTCGAGAGGGGTTTAGAAACTGAGATGGCGTAATGGAAGGTAGTATATGTAAGTATTGTCCGCAATGAGCAGACCGGTACAGCAAGCGTTGCACATGACGCCTGATCGAGACAGATGAGCAGGTTTGCTGAGTTGAAGGCGTGGGAGGAATTGCTTTTATACCCAAAAGCTTCGGAGCCTGACTACAGGCGGAGTATCCATGCCATATTTTGGCAATATCGCTGTTGTAACTCTTCCTCTGTTTAACCATTGTAAGCATATGGAAATCTAGAGGAGGAAGAGCACCCAAGAGTCGGACACATAACTTGACACAAGTCACAAGTAGAGCCCCTACCAAACTTGCCCTATGCTGCTCACGCTATCTCTTTCAAACCGCGATATCTCGTCAAAATCATACATTATTAAGATAATCTATCAAGTTCAAAAGCGGGTTTGAAGCAAGTGAATTCCAAATTTTAGTCGATAATATCATCACCACCCCTGTTATCCCGATTCTGCTCGGGACGTACTTGGCTCTGAGGTGATCTGCATTCAAGATCCTATAAATATCCCTGAACCTTCACACAAGGATGAACAACAATGGGGTGTTTATATTGATCTCATCCAAGTATGAGAAGCGTCGCCGGGTTCTATAGTACATTGGTTCTTCCTGCGATCAACGAGGTTTTGGAAATCTTATTCACTTTCCGATTTCGTATGAAAAGGGGGGATTTCACGGAAGAAGTGAATAAATGAAGAAAGTCTATGACAGCACTTTTCTTCATAACAGCATTGGCATTGACCCACTTCTTCGACTTTGGCGGAGGAGTCGGGAAGTCATCGACATCGAGCATAAGGTCGTCGTCGTCAGATGTATCTCTGATAGGAGCGAACTTGAAGTCGCTATCAGATGTTGACGGCTTGAATGCCTTCGAATGGGAGCGTTTGCTAGACAAACTAGCAGGTGATTCTAAAGTGTGCGAGCATATACGCTTCGCCAAAGACATTATTGATCTTTAGAATAGCAGGGGTAATTTACAGAGTGGCCTTCTTGACGGCCGGTGGAGGGGAGGAGTATTGCTGTGGCCCGTAATGCATAACTTGTAACTTCATCTTCAGGCCGGAAGCTCATAACTTCATAGCAGTCATATCTATCTTAGTAGGCAAGGCTGCTGGCAATAATAGCGGTTGTTGGCCAGATACTACTATAGTTTATGTAGCAGCTTCGCTCTTTCCGGCGAGCATGCTTTTATACTACATCCTCCATTAGCGGTTGCGGAATGAACAAGGCGTCTACGCGCTTCTCCCCTCTTTCATAAAAACGGTAATGATTTTCTGGAGAGAGCGGCATAAACAGCAACCTCAACCTCGTCAAGTCATAGCTGTTGCCTGAAGGCGAGGGATAGGGCCTATGAGGTACTATCATTCAATAGCAAAGGATTGCGAGATTCTCGAAATAAGAGGTTCTGCTTGGATATTTGTGGCTACTATAGGGAATGAGTGAATGATTGAATGAATGAATGGATACACATAACAGCTTTTTCGATATTGACAGCAATTCTGGTACTATGAACTTCGAAAGCACAGCCTGATCAATTCATAACCCGATGATTTCCCCATTTCAGTAAATGGGTACCACAAATTCCAACTTATTAGGAGAAATATTTTACCTGTCAGCCCCGTATTACGTTCCAAAAGTATGTTCCCATAGTGACAAGCATATCCGTGGTCCTGTCGAAACCTGTTTCACAAATCAATGATTGGGGGTTTTTATAGAAAAATGGAAGGTTCACTAATATGGAATGATGAGAACAGTAGAGCTGTTCAATGTGAGAACTTTCTTCATTGCTTCGAAATTCACTTATTACTTCCTCAACGGACAGCAATCATAATCACGTGAAGATGGAACAATATCGAATATTGGGAACGCTGAATAATAAACGCAACCAGAAGTTTAGAGCTCCTCATTGTAGATAAGTCATTGCAGCATACACACGACTATAAAGTCCTATCGTTGAATTCATGCAGTTTCAATAGTGCTTGTCGACTCCAAGAGCTTTTCCTACTGTTTTATACTCCATATATATATATTTGGAATCCATATTCGGCAAGCACCATTTTTCCGTTAGGACCACGATTAGAGCTCCCCTTGTATACATTTGGTAGGCTTGCCTAAGGTCTTGCTCTAGCTGCGCTGAGAGACGGTTACCAGTGCGGGGTAAGCGGGGTAGAACTTAGGAGGTAATGAAAGAAAAGTCCATAAGATAAGACAGAAAAGTTCATCTGGTGGGCAACTAGAGTACTTCTTGTTAGGTCATGTATGCCACTTTCGTGTTTCGGGATGAATAAGCGTCACAAACTTCAAGTGATAGGTAGTACACGTGACAGATTACCCCTAATCACAACCCCTGATTCTAAGCGAGTCACATCCTCAGCATATACGCAAACACGAGATCGAGTCTCGCTACCCACACTGTGGAAAACCAGATACTAGCAAAAGGGTCACAAATGCGCATTGTACCCAACTCATGTTCACAAGACCCACACGCAGGAAGTCACGTTTAGAAAGATCATCGATGTCTAAAATTCTACAAAAAAAGATTCTTACTCTCATTCCCACACTCCTTCACTTCTTCTTCTTCTTCGGATACCCCTCCAGCGGTGGTAAAGGCCTCGAGTCGATGAGTGCCGGATGACCAAGCAGCTCTTCGTCAATCTGTAACCCATAGTGCCACGGCTTCCACTCCCCTTTCCTTCTCGCAAGCCCTTTTACGCTTCCACTTTGCGATCTCTTCACGAGTCCGCCACCACCGCTGTGTTGAGCCCTACCTGGGTGCTGAGCCATACCTGGGTCTCCACCACTACCGCCGTTACCTCCTGCGCTACCGCTCGGTCGGGCTGGGAGTGGACCAGGAGGTGGATAGTTTTGTGCTGGTGCGCCACCGTAACCTGGGCCAGCTCTCCCACCGCCACCGTTTGGTGGAAGGAACTGCGGACTTCCTGGAAGGTAGTTCTGTGGGTCGTTCCCTGCTCCACGAGGAGGTCTCAGTCTCCAGCCCATGTATGCACCATTTCTCCCGCCGCTAACGTTGTTCCTTCCGACCACCAGACCGGGTGGTGGGTAATTTTGTGCTGGTACGCGAGGATTTCCTGGACCAGCGCTACCGTTGTTTCTTCCGACCACCAGACCGGGTGGTGGATAATTTTGTGCTGGTGCGCGAGGATTTCCTGGACCAGGTAACCCGCCGCTTCCGAGTTGGCTGTGGGCTCCGCTACTTTTGAAAGGGGGCTGAATACCGCTGCCTTGCGATCCTTGGGGAGGACCTGGGTTGGGGTTGAACATATTGCTTCATCTAAGAAAACACTTGTCTGTGGAGCATTGTAAGGGGGAAAGGAGAGGAATTAACGTCAAAGCAAGAATGAATGCTTTAAGTGATGCGTGAAACATGAGTGATTGGCAGCTCAGAAGATTCATCAAGCTTGAAAGTTGAGGAATGAATAATCCTTAGTAAGGGAAGAGCTCGCTTTGTGAATCAGAGAGAAAAATTTCATAGAGTGCTAAATGAAGAAGCAAATGAAGAGAGTTTCAGGCATCTTATGATGCTTAAAGGCGCAGTAACTACTAACAATCCCATAAAGAGAGCTGTAGAATAACTATGGAGCCTTACATACCGAGGACTCCGAAGTGTTGGGAAATTGAACGTTGCGAGAGGCATGTCACATCACATAAAATAGAGGCAGAATCATCACGTACCGGTAAATAGCGCCAATACTATTTCTCAAAAAGTTACAACTCCTCTTCATTTTTCACATAACTATACAGCCCTTGTGTTTCCCCTTTCCGCCTCTTTTACCGCCGTGCAAATTACCTTCGCCTTCCGCAAAATCAACATGATAGTCCAGAGCCCAGTCTTCTCCTCCCGCTCCTACAACAATTACAAAACTGTCATACCTCGCCAGGGCAACCTCCTTCGCCTTCCTGACATTTGCATGCAAGTTCCCATATTCCTTCTTCAGTTGTTTCCGTCCTTCTAAAGTACACGCACTGCTTCCGGACCCGTCTCCATTCCCTGGGATATTGAGACTTTGGTAGTCTTTCCAACCAGTCTCGAGCTCTTTGACAATAGCTCCTGACAGTCTATGGGAATCGCGAAGTCAGAGTTCAGGGAGAGCCGGTGTGATCTTCCAGTACCATTCCGAACTTGTGTTGTTGTAGCTAGGAGACTGTGAAGCCCGACTCCTGCAAGTGGCTCCAGAAAGTGGAGGAAATCGGGAAGCAACGACGTCTATGATTTTCTCTCCACCCATATTGAAGTAATAGCAAGCATAACTGTGTCGCACGTCATCTACGTTTGAAATTGTGACTGTCTTCCGAGCATGTTTTAGATTCATTGACTGTTACTGACAGTCTATTCCCTGGGCGTTTGTCATGAATCACGGATGTCTCATTTTTTTCGACAGCGCGTCGACTACCGTCTATCTCCTGATATCCTTTTCCAGTCTTAAGTCTCCGCTTCTCCAACGCAAGTCAAACGTACAATACGCTAACACTATTATTTCATGATGTGCTCTCGATGTCTGATTTGTATACGGCATGTCATGAATGATTTTTGAATGTGCTTATGTTTTCCTCGAGTAGGAAAACTGTCGTGAGTGGCAGACTGGCGGTGAACGCTAGATCGATGCGTCCAAGTAAGAAGCTTGAAAGCGGTCGAAGATTTGTCAGAAGACTGACTGAGTAATTTCACATCTGTGTTTGCTGCCTTGAACCCCTGGAAGCAGTGTAATACTTTGCTCCTTTACTAGATTGGACGTACTCACTACATAGATTCTGGAATCAATCGCTCGCTGAAAAGCTAACACAAATAATATGAAAGAATGAAGAACTGAATATGAAGAAAAAGCCTCGGATGTGATGATTGACTTTGTTGGAAATAGCTGCTTACATAAGCACGCCACCACATAAAACTCTACAACGTGGCATATTTCACTCCTTAACCTTTACATAATATATCACTATATGACCTCTTATGCTAGCGTACTCCTTTCTTATATATCTATTATATCGCTTATAGTTTAATAGGTTATAAGCCTAGCGCTCTATTAATCTATAATTAAATTAATTGAAAATAGCTTTAATTAATACTACTAGTACTTTTAAAGGAAAAGTTAATAAATTAAGCCTTCCTATCTAGCAAAATAATAAATATAAGAACATTATAATACTTATTCTCCCTATCTTTACTAAATGGCAACTTACTTATAAGTTTGCTTTAATCTTTATAAATATTCTTAGTATTATTAATAATACTAGTCTTCAACCTGCTAGTACTAGGGCTGCTACTACTAGATAGACCGATAAGGCTAGACTTGCTTTTATTATTTTAAACAACTCTATAGCCTTTGAATTTAAGCTTTAAGTAATAGTCTTCTAGCAAGCTACTAATCCTTATAGGCTTTAGAATTATTTAAAGGCACTTAATCATAATTTAGACCTATTAATAGTATCTAACCTTAGGCTGCAATTTGCTATAGATAAATTTAATCTATTAAAAGACTCTATCTAAAGCTTTATGCTTTATCTTATAAACCTTAAGGTAAAGCTATCTTCTATAGACTGCCCTATTACTAATAATAATATAAAGGAAGTTTTACTTAATAGTCTACTAAAGGAAGGCACTTATAGAGTACTCTAGGCTACTACCTAAATATAGGTACTAAGAGATAAGAAAGGGCTTTAAGAGATAATTATTATAATATAATCTTTTAAATCTAATATTATACCTTT
>QGMI01000670.1:0-22005 GCA_007821535.1 Lachnellula occidentalis | reverse complement strand
GCTAAAAAAGATAAAGGGGTAGCTTATACCTTATGCTAAGTATATATGACCTATTTTAAGCTTCTTTATAGTATTAAGACCTTTATTATTTTTAAATATTTTTTAAACTACTAAATCCTTTATAAAGACTTATTTCTCCTAATATTTACTATAGTAGTAGACTACTAATAGGCTATTAGCCTTATATTTGCTAAATAAGAAGCGATTAACCTACTAAACCTTTATATACTTAATATTAAAGCACTTGATAGTAGATTAATAGTAGTTAAAATTTAGACTATAGCTTAGTTCTTTTATAAATCTAAAGAATATTTTATTAACTTAGAATCTAAAGATAAGGTTTACTATAAATAATACCTAGAATTATTATAGCTTTTAATCTATATTCTTATTAGTTATACTAATAGCTATAAGAAGATAGGTTAGGCTTTTAATAATTTTAATAACTTTAAAACTTTTAAAAGATTCTTTAACTTTAAACCCCTTACTTAATATATAAAAGGTAAAGGTCTAGTAAAACTAAGAAATATAGTATATATTAGTATCTTTTATACAAAAATAGTAAACTAGGTTAAAATAAGTAATACTTAGAAAGATACTAACTAGTATATCTAAGTAGTAATAATTGCTAAAATAAAACTAAGGTCTAGCGAAATCTAGATCTATAATTATAATACCTATACTAAGTACCCTAGTACTAAAGAAATTAACTAGTATAATCTTAGTATTAGTATATAGTATAAGTTTATCAACTTTTATAAGATAGATTAAAAGATAAACTTTTCTTAAGCTTAGATTACTAGTAATTCTACTAGTAATCCTAATAATACTTGCCTTATCTAAATATTTAAATAGCTCTTAAATATCTTATTATTAAAATACTAGATAATATAGCTATAGTCTTAAACTAGGTCCTAATAATATAGGTTTATCTTACTTATTCTCTCTTAGGCTAGATGCTCTATTACTAGCCCCTCTAGTAATAGATACGCCTTGCCTAATAATTACTAAGCTCTATAGTCTTACTTAAATTTATAGGCTAACTTACTAGCTAGGTCTATTATATTAGGCTTAGCATTATAATCTTATTCTCTAGCTAAATCTCTTTCTTATATACCTTCCTACTTAGTATTACTAGCTATTAGAATATTATATTAACCTAGTAGGCTATGCAACTCTTAAACTTAAGCTAATATATTAACTTATATAGTAGATAGGCATTTTAAAATAGAAGGGGTTCTAAAGATAAATAATAAGGCAATTATATAGCTACTTAACTAGATAGATATTATAATACTAATAGATCTAGTACTACTATAAATAGATAATATAAAGGTCTTTAACCCTATATTAGCCTTACTAATAGGCTCCTATACTAGGTCTTTACCCTAGCCTAGTATACTAGCTATAAGAGTCCTAGAGGAAGAGGTTAGAGAAGGGAGTAATATATTAGCTAGAATAATATTACTATCTAGACTAAAGATGCTTCTATTAAAGAAAAAGGGTAAGAAGCTAGTAAAAAGGCTAAAGAAAAGGTTACTTAGGTTTTAAGGGTATTATACTTAGATCTTTTTCCTTAATTTATAATTCTTGCTTATTTTTTACTTTATTTTATAGACTGCTTAATTAGTAGGAGTTCTTATCTACTTTATATTTACTAAGACCTAGTTTTATCTAGCTTCTAGATTATACTTAAGAAATAGTTATATCTATTATCTTTATTCTTATATAAGCTCTCTAGTTTTATCTAGTTCCCTCTAGTTAACTTTAAGTAGGAGTATTAAAAGTAATTAGCTGATAGTAATTATATATAAGGCTAACTAGCTATAATACTACTTATATATAAGAGAGAGCTTTCTCCTTTAGAAAGATTAAGTAATTAAGCAACTTACTAAATATACTTTACTCGATCTACTTACTCTTTCACTTAGTCATACATTATGTAACCTACTTTACCCCTACACTAAAGTAACCGTTTAACAAAGCGCTGATAATGTTGATAGGTTTAAGGACTAGCCTACGGCAGACCTACTTTAGGCAGCTATAAAAGCTACTTTTAGGGAGACTAATTTAGAGACTATAGGGCGCTATTTTAATAAAATAATAGACGCTAGCTATGACTCTTTTAAGAGCGCAGATGAGTATACTAGCCATATTCAATCCTCGGCTATATATTTAAAGGAATTAGGATATGAACTACCTAAACCTTTTATAGCTATATTACTATTTAAAGGACTATCTAGCTCATTTAATGCTTTTAGCTCCCGAAAATATGAGGAAGTGACTAAAAATATTAAAAACATAGATATTACTAAGCTTATTTCAGATATCATAAGCGAAGAAGCTAGATTACAGTCAGACTCCATAGCTAATAAAACTACTAGTAAAAATATCCTCTTTTATAAGCATTGTAATAGAAGGGGATATATAGAAGCTAAATGCTAGATTAAATATCCAGAATTAAAGCAAAACAATAAGCGTATTAAAAACGAAGCCTCTAAAAAGACAGAATCTACTAAAGCAGTTATGATAACGCTAGCATATAATAGTATAAACGATAAAGAAACTAGTTTTTATAAAACTAAGTTAATACTAGATTCCGGCGCTAGCGAGCATTATACATTTAATAAAGACTAGCTATTAGACTATAAGTCTATATCTAATAAAACTATTAGAATAGCTAATGGCGAAAGTCTAGCTGTTTTAGGAAAAGGCAATATTCCGGTAAAATCTAATAATAATGAAATTATTATTAAGAACGTCTTCTATACTCCTAATCTAAAGGCTAATCTTATTAGTACTAAGGAGCTAATTAATAAAAACTAGAATATTACTTTTAAAAAGGATATAGTTAAACTAAATAATAAGACTATAAAAGTAACTACATCTTAGCTAAATAACGCTTATTATCTTAATATACTAGTAGATTTTAATGCCCTAGAACCTATAGTATATTATACTAAATCTGAAACAAATAAACTAGACTTATATTATAAAAGGCTAAACCATTTAAATAAGGATATATTACTTAAGACTATAAGTAATACTAGCAGTTTAAGCCTAGAAAATGATAATAAAGAATTAAGCAATTATAAGCCTTGTTTTATAGGTAAATTCTATAATATAGGTAGCAAAAAACCTATATCTACTATACCTATATTAAGTATCTATAATATAGATATAGCAGGCCCAATTAAGCTACTAGGCCTATTAGGGGAAAAGTATTTTATGATTATTACCGATAGGGGTAGTAGAGCCGCTTAAGTATATCCTATAAAGCATAAAGGTAATACTTATAGCATACTAGTTAAATTCTTTAATATGATTAAAACTCAGTTCCCTAATAATAAAATTAAAGCATTCAAACTAGATAATGCTAAAGAATTTAAATCTAGTAAATAGACTCTATTCTATGATAATAACGGGACTATATGCGAATATACTAGCCCTTATTCTACTCTATAGAATAGAATAGCCGAGATACTAAATAAATATATAGTAGAAAGGCTAATAGCCATTTGTAAGGCTAAAAATATACCCTTAAAACTATAGCCCTACTTAATCTAAGCTATAATTCATATAAAAAATAGAACTTATAATTCTATTATAAATAAAACTCCCTACGAGGCCTTAACCGATAAAAAACCCCAAATCGGCTATATTAAGATTATAGGCTTACTAGCTTATATACTAGTCCTAAAAGAGACTAGAAAGTCTAGTAAATTGTCTGAAAAAGGTAATAAAGGAATATTACTAGGATTCGAATCGGCTAATAACTTCCTTATCTATATACCTAATGAAAATAAGGTTATTAGTACTAAAAACGTTATAATTAAGGAAGATTTAGTATATACCGATGAATATAATAGATTAGACGATAATGATTATCAAGAGCTATTAAAACTAAATTATTCGGAGGATAATATCAATTCTAGGGGCGCTAATTCTAGCGATTTCCCTAATATCCCTGATAATAGCTCTAATAATAATAATAATAGCAATAATGAACTTGATATATATAATGACGAAGATACTATTATATCAGATAATCTAAATAGCTACGATGAGCTAAGTCAAGACTATTATAAGGATCCAGATAGTAATAATAAAAGAAAGGTTAATCTAAGCCTAGCTTCTTATGCCTATATAACCTCTAAAAACGAATCTAAAAATAAGGAAAATAGCCCTTAAAATAGTTCTAAAAATAAGGTTATTATCTATAAAAATAAGGATGTTATAGATAATATTTACGAGCCTAAATCCTATAACGAGGCTAAAAACTCTAAATATAAGGATTTTTAGTATAAGGCAGAAGCTAAAGAGCTAGGAACCTTAAATAAGAATGACGCCTAGGAACTAGTTCCTAAGCCTAAAAATACTAAAATTCTAAATAGTCGTTAGACTTATAGACTAAAAGATTTTAACGATTATTACGAATTTAAGGCTAGATTTGTAGCTAAGGGCTTCGAATAACTATATAGTATCGATTATATTGATACTTTTGCAGCCGTTATTAAACAACTAGCTTAGAGGCTTATATTTGCGCTAGCTATTTTAAATAATTAGCTTATTTATAAAATAGATATGATCTCTACTTTTACTCAAGGCGATATAGATAATTTTATTTATCTAAAATAGCCACAGGGTTCTATTAGCGCTAAATACCCAGATTACGTCATTAAATTAAATAAAGCCTTATATGGATTAAAGCAATTAGCTAGAATATGGTATAATACCCTAAAAGAAGTATTAACTACTAAATTAGGATTCGAATTCCTATTAAGCGAAAATAGTATATTTATAAATCGTTCTACTAGTATTATAATTACTGTATATGTAGACGATTTAGCTATAATTAGTCTAAACACGGAAATAATTTAGGACTTTATTAAGAAAATAAAAAACTATTTCGATATTAAAGAACTAGGCTTAATTAAGGACTATCTAGGTATCGATATAGACTATAAGCCTAAAGAAGGGACCCTAAAGCTATATATGGCCAAATATATAAATAAAATCCTAAATAAATTTAGCTTTAATAACTTAAACCCTTCTAAAACTCCTATGGACTCTAATATTAAATTAGAGCCTAATAAGGAAAAGGCTAGTTCTAAATCAATTAAATATTTCCAGCAATTAATAGGATCACTACTATATCTAGCATTAGCATATAGGCTAGATATAGTCTATGCTACTATTAAACTAGCTAGATTTGCTTCTAATCCAAGCGACTTATATCTAAATGCTATTAAGCGTATATTTAGATATTTAAAAGGGACTATAAATCTAGGTATTATCTACTCTAGTAATGCAACTAGCTATATCTAAAGCTATTGTGATGTAGATTATGCTAGCGACCTAGTACAAGCTAAAAGTACTATAGCCTATATTATATTTATAGCTAGAAGCCTAATTATATGGAAATCTAAGCTATAATCGATTATAGCTCAAAGTACCATAGAAGTAGAGTATATAGCTATAAATGTAGCTACTAAAGAAATAGCTTTTATTAGAATCTTACTAAAAGAACTAGATCTATTAAAGCAAGATAAGCTACCGCTATATACAGATAATAATAGGGCCCTCTTACTAGCTAATAACCCTATATTTCATGAAAGAACTAAGCATATTGATACTAAATATCATATAATTAGAGATCATATAAATAAGGGTGTACTAGAGCTAATTTATATCCCTACAAACGATCAAAAGGCAGATAGGCTTACTAAGCTACTAGCTTTAAATAAATTTACTGGTTTTATAAACCATTTAAACCTCTACTAGCCTAAAGATAGTCAATATAGCAATTAACTTAGCTACTAAGACTAAAACACTACTACTAAGATTCTAAGACTTAGAGTCTCTTAGTGAAATGCTTAGTTCTAAGTTATGCTATAAAACCCGTAAAAATTGCGGTAAAACTAGATTCTACTTAACCTATATAGTAGATAACGCAATTTGTAATTTAATGACTATAAGCTCCTTAAATTCAATTGGTAGGGGCGCAAATAGCAATTTTTAAGAAGTTTTTTAGACTGGATACAATTTACCTTCTAAGTATAATAGATAGTTAAAATAGCTTCTATTTATGCTAGTAGGTTAAAACTATGAATTATGAAATAAAAACAAGATTAGAAAATGGATTTATATTTTGGCGCTATACTATATATTTTTGGGCCTGTACCTTATTAATTCTTGTAAAACGCCACTCTTTTAAGCTATTTTACCTATTTTACCTATCTTAGCTATCTTAAGCTATTTAAGCTCTTAAGCTACTTAAGCTACTACTAGCTACTATAAAGAAGCTATTTAGGTACTTATTAAGGGGGCGTGTTAGATATATAGTAATAAGCACTAAATATGGTTTTAACCTAATTAGGCTTAGTACAAAGCTAGCTATATTGATTTCTTAGTAAATCCTATAGAAGGTTCTATAGTAACGTAGGCTACTATAGTTTCTAAGGTTACTATAGTCTACCATACGATTATGACGCAAGTTATAGCCTTTAGCATTCTAGCTACTTCTATGCTCTCTATTATAACTCATATAATTAATAAGTATAGAAGGTGCTAGAATAGCGTTCTTTTGTATATATAGAGGCCTTATTCACTTACTATAAGGCCTTCTAAGCTAAGCTTTCAAATTCACTTATATTTGCATATATTATTATTACCTCTCACGTGATCCTTATCACCTACCGAGCCTACCTCCACTAAATCTTACACTTAGACTAGAATAGATTTGAAAGTACCTAGGATTTTATATAGAACTAGATTTTAGAATAGCTATAATTAGTCTTTTACATATAATTAGCTATGCTACTAGACTAGTAAAGCATAATCTAAGATACTAGTAATATATACTAAATATAGCTATCTAAAGGCAGTTAGGCTAAGCCCTCGCTTGCTATTAGCTAGCTGTAATATTCGTCTGAATACTAATTTCGCTTTTACTACTCAAATTGTAATATGCTCTCTAAATTATAATAGAGTATCAAAGTGAATGCCTAGCTACTTAATAGTCTATTTTAAGTAAATAACTACTCTATCTAGCAGTATGAGTAGCGCTAGTATAGCCTCCTAGCTAGTATAAAAGTAAATGAGTTTAGATTTTAAGAGGTCAAAATTGATAGTATTCTTATCTACTAGCTTAAATAGCTCTCGTACTACTAGCTATAGGATCTTGATATTTTTGCGTATACTAATAGAAGCAAAAGAGAAAGTAATATCGTCTATATATAAGATGAATTTCACTATAGTATACCTAAAAAGGCTTTGAATATAAATTAAAAATAAAATTAATAAGATTAGGCTTCCTTAAAGGATTCTAGTAAAAATAGGCTAGTTTTTATCTAATTATTTATTAAATAGAAGCTTTAGAAAGTAGTTACTTATAAAAGAGGAGACCTACTTAATTAGTAAATCAAGGAGTACCTATTTCTTAAGAATTATAAGAAGCTAATTCTTTAATATATAATTATATACCCCTTTTATATCTAAGAGAAGTATAGAAGTAATTCTTTTCTTTTATCAATTAGAGTATATATAATCTACTAGTATAGTACTAGTATCTATAGTAGACTTCTTTAGTTATCCCTTGATTTAGCTTTAGTAAAGTAGATTAGGTAATATCTCTATTAAGTAAGCTAGCCTTTTAGCTAGGATTTGCTTACTTATTTTACTAAGATAGTTAAGTAGTAATATTAGATAGTAGGCGCTAGGCTATTTATAGTCTAGTTTGCTATTTTTACATATAATCGTATAGTTCGCTTAGTACTAGTACTTAGGATAATATCTAGTATTTACTAGTATTTTAAAAAGGAGTTAAAATAAGGAAGAATAGGTTCTATAAGCTTATATGATAATTAATTAGGTGATATAGTCTAGACTTAGGGTAGTTGCCTTAATCTTACTAGAGTATACTAGCCTGATTTCATCTGATGATAATTTTAGCTATTTCTAATACTTAGAAGTATTATATTTACTCTAATCTAGGCTAGGCGTCTCTAGAGGGACTAGAAAGAGGGTCTTCTATAAGAGGGAGCATTTATCAGTAAATGTAGATTTAAGTAAATCTATAGTAATGTACTTTAAATCAGGTATTAGCTCTAACTGCCTTAGATTAGTATATTTAAGTACTTTAAAAATCGATTTTAAATCCTCTTTCTTAAGAAACTAGTTCTAATAGTTCTTCTTTATAGTCTTAATTGCCTAAAAATATCAATTCCGCGCTAGCGTATAATAATCTTTAAACCTATCTAAAAAGGTTTAGATAAAAGCTTATCTAGATTAATTTATATCTCTTTAAAGTATTTTAATCGTTTCGTTCTACTATAGCTTAGCATTTAGTACTAGCTTAGCGCGTAGTATTATATCGTATATAGCGTACAAAATGGAGCTAGTATAGCTTAGTGCTATATCATCTAGCTGCCCTAGAGCTATATCATAGGCCTACTTTATCTCGATTTTATCTAAGCTTTTTAAGCTATAGTTATAACTTAAGTAATTACTAAGAGATTTTAGTAAATCTTAAAGTAGGGCAAGCTATTCTTTAAGTTTTATCCTAAATTTAGTCTAATTAGCGTGCCTAGTATTAAAGCGAGTCTCTAAGCTAGGGGCTAGGCTCCTTTAGGTGCCTTAAAGAGTAAATATAATACTAAAGTAATCTAAGCTAATATTATCTTTAATTATTACCTAATCCTAGATATAACTAGCTAGGGAGTAGTATAAGAAGGTAAGATTAATATTTATAGGTCGTATTATACTAGAGTAGTAGAAGGTACTAATTCTAGGCTTATTAAAGAGCGCTATCTTAAAGTGATCTATCTAATTACTAAGTCTTATACCTTCTATAGAAGGATACTTGTAAAGTAGGTTCTACTAGAGGCTATATATATTAAAATCGCTATAAAAGAATAAGTTTAGAGGTAGTATAAGCTGCTAGAAGTATTAGTCAAGTATGTAGGCATCTGAATCAGGTAATTAGGAGCTCTTATTATAGATATTATAGACCTTAATTATCTGATTTTAGTTTATAATATTAAGAATTTGAAAATTAGAGTTATTTAGAGCCTCTAAGGCTAGCGAGACTCTTAGGTAGTAACCTCTAGCTATATATACTATTATATGTAGTATTATATTAGCGCTAGCCCTATATAGGAAGAGCTAAGTAAATGATTAGTATGTAGTTAATCGTATTTCGTCTAAATCTTCGAATAAGATAATATATAGCTCTTAAACTAAAATAATATTAATATCTAGCTCTATTATAACTTAGAGAGCCGACTCTATATTAGCTATAGTCTTATTAAGATTCACTTGAAGGATTTTAGTATTTATACCTATTATAGAGACGATAAGGAGGCCTTAGATTAAATGCTTTAATATACTTTATATAGTATAGAGCTAGTAGAGTAGGGATCGCCGCAATTAGCGCATTTAGGAACTAAGTAAGTATAAGTCTTCTTAGTATTATATGTCTTATAGGTATACTATTTCGTCTAATATAATTTACTATATAGCTAGCATTTAGCTAGCTTCTAGTAGTAATGCGCTAAGTGACTATAGCCTTAGTATTTAATATACTAGGTAGTAGAGATAGTTATAAAATACTTCTCTATACCTTAGCGGCAGACGCCTAGGTCTTATTATAGTGTCAGTACCTTGAGTTATAGTATCACTACTATAATATTAAATTAGATAGTATTAGAACGTCTATTTTGGTATCAGATGAAAGATAGTATTAGATAGGAGATAGTAACTCCCGTACTACTATAGTACATACGTACTTGTAGTACCATACTAGGGTTCTAGCGAGGAATACTAAAAAGTTCATATAGCATATACTATAACTATGTATTAGATATATGATATAATTTAAATCTGAAGCGCGTAAATGATTTATTAGGTATAATCTAATAGATAAATAAAAAAAGAGTAATTGAAATAACGTAATACGCCTGATACGCTAGAAAGGGTATAATAAATAGCCGTAGCTTATATAAATAGAAGCAGCTGTAGCCTTATATAAAAACCGCTAACACTCCTAAAAGCTACTAACTACTAACTACTAATACCCCTAAAACGACGACTACTACTACTAGAGGATAGTATACTATAATATATTAGCATAGCTGTTGTAGAATGATTAATATATCGATAGTATACCTTATCTAAAGCGGCGACGTAGGGTTGGAGACTCTTTGGTAAAAGTATTACTATTAGAGTCTATTGCCTTATTAAAACTGCTACTAAGACCTCTACCCCTACTACTACTACTACTACTAATTCCCCTACCCTTAAATGGCTTGGCATACTTCTCTATTCGCTTTCTAATAGACTTCTCACTATAATTAATTATTAGCATATTATATATTAGTATATTAGCGCATTAGCATATTAGTATACATATGACTTATAAAAGGCAGCTGCATTCTACTAACTCCCTTAAACCTAGAGTCTTTAGACCCCTACCCCTACCCCTAACCCTATGATACATAGATACAATAGGGTCTTAGTCTTCATCGTCCTCCTTATTATTATTATCATCATCTCCTTCTACTTCCTTTACCTCTATCTAGACTAGGGCCTCCTTTAGAGGCAGGGATTTACTAATAAAATTTTCATCTAGGACCTTTTTAAGATTTAGATAAGCTTTACGGCCTTTAGTAGCATAGCTATATAGCTAATAGAAATCGGTCATATTAATATCATTAAAGCTATATAGATTAGAGCAGCCGTCTATATGGATATAGATTATAACTTACTAGGTATAGGTTAGTAATATATTATAAAAGTCCTATATCTTCTTCTTTTTATCCTTAACTCTGACTTTCTTCTTTTCTACCCTAGTACACATTATACTAAATCTATATAAATTGGCATAGATAGCTTATATTATTAGTACTAATCAAATAGATAATAATAAATAAACTTACTAGTATAGAAGTAAATCCTAAGCTAGGAGGTTTTCTTGATATCTAGATGCTTTACTATATAGGCGAAGATAGCGAAAAAGTTAGCAGAATTAAAGAGACCTTTAAAAAAGGCATTAAGCTCTTTATTTTCTATAGTTAATAGATCTACGTTATCCTTAATAACCTTATTAATATGGTCCTATTATAATTAATATCGTAAAAATATAGAATTATTATAATAAATACCTAGACATTTTTTAAAGTCTTAGACTTATAGCCCTTGACATTATCCATGATCTTCTACCTAGCCTTCATATAGAGAGGGCTATCTATATCTAATCCTCTATAAATATCCTTAATAATAGAGTAGTAGAAAGATGATATTATATAGATAAAAGAGAGCTAGGAAGTCTACCTATCGACTTTTCTATTAAAAGCTACTAATTCCTCTCCTATAAAGTTAGGATCTACTTTTATAGAGGTCTTCTTTATCTTATTAGGGTATGGGTTGTCTAATAGCTTCTTTAGATACTATCTTAATAGCAATTTATAATCTATTGACAAATTGACCTTAGGAGGCTCTAGAGCCTTAGCTGCAGCCTTGCTTTTGCTCTTGGTAGCCTTGCTAGTATTCTTATTAATAGCTTTCTCTTTAGTAGCTTTCTCCTTAGTAGCTTTTCCCTTAGCTTTAGTAGCCTTAGTAGCTAGTCCTTCTTCTTATACCTATATTAAAATTGATCTACTACTAAGGAATAATAGGGAGATAGCATATTACTTACTGCCTTAGCAAATAGATCATCCTCTTCTCTAGGAGCTATAATCTTCACCTTATTATCTTTAGATATAGAAGTAATAATAGAAGATAAAGTACTAGAACTATAAACTCTACACTTGGATGAGCTACTAGGGGTAGTAGCTAGACCCTGCTTTGCTAGGGTTGGTTTGATAATAGGGGCAGTAGACTTCTTTAAATTAGAAGGCTTTAGTAGGATAGGCAGTAGTTGTATAGATTGCTAATATCATTTAGTAAAAGTATATATAGCTAAGTAATAGAGAGAATTTAAATAATATAGTAGTAGAAATAAGATATAAATGTAGGAAAAGGGTAATAAAAGGCATATAAAACATATAAGAATATTAAGAATATAATAGAAAATGTAGATTAGTATATAGATTAGTAGAGAATAAGCACTCATAGATTTAGGCTTCTTCTATATAATAGCAGGAGTACTAGCATGAGAGCTAGCATAAGATCTAGCAACCTAGGATAATTTATTACTATTAGATTTACTATTAGATATACGCTCTTTGCTTAGAGCTGCACTTTTAGTAGGTCTAGGAGGGGCTATAGCAAGTAGTAATTGGCTATATACTAGTATATGCTAGTAGAGGGGATTTTGAATGGTATAGAGGTGTAGGGGGTATCAGATTGATATGTGTAAAGGGGCTAAAGGAGGAAAGCTATTCAAGCTACAGACGGCGAATTGTTAGATTTGTAGGATTATATAAGTAATTATATGAGATTTTTTTTTAGTAATTGCTCTTAAATAACTAGAAATACTACTTAATATAAACTATAAAGTAGAGAGTTTTAATAAACAAGTGCATATAATTCTAAAGTATAGGTAAAATCACATAGTAGTTAACGCTTAAGCCTTTATATATTATTAAAAAAAAATAAAAAAATTTAATAATAGCTATCTACATCAACGCTATACTAAATCTCTCTCTCTAACCAACCTCTGATTAGTGTATATAGCTTTATACTAGCATATATTAACCTTCTCCCCCTTTAAATTGCTGCTTTACCCCTATCCGCCTAGTGCTATAGCCTGATACAGGTCCTACTGTCATGTGCAATATACCCTCGCATTAGATACCTATGTAGCAAGAGATGCCCTACCTAGTAAACGCCCTCTAGAGTCTAATTCTAGGTCTAATGTAGAGGAAGAGCCCTCTAAGCGCTAAAAGGAGGCTGAAGATAAGGCTGAAGATGAGGCTGAAGATGCTAAGATTGAGGATATTAGTAGATTTAGTAATGATAATTCTGCTACTAGGGATATAGAGAGCTCTAAATCTAATTCTAATGTAAGTTATATATTTAAATATATATAATGCTATTAATATAATATAAAATAGGAGCCTATTAATCTGATTGCCTCTATTCTTAAGCTAAACTAGAATAAATAGGATATTTTAGACCTTTAATAAGCTACCGACTATAATAAATTGCAATAGCAAGCTAAAGATAAATTAGATAATATCCTAACCGCTACATTTAAGGATATTAGATCAGAGCTAGAGACTAGCCTTGGGGCTAGTATAGCTTAGCCTGACCTAGAACGCCTAGATGACCTAGAGGACCCTTTAACTCTCGTCTACTACTACTATATTAAAAACCCTAATACGTCCCTATTTAAGCTAGCTTTAGGCCTTTTCGCTATTACTTCTAGTACCTCTCGCCCTGAATATGAAGCCCTAAGGGAAGTCCTCTCTCTAGTAAGAAATAAAGACAGCAAATCTATCCCTACTATATAGAATCTCCCTAGTACTCTTACTACCTTTAAATGCTATACCTACTAGCTATTGCCCCTATTAGATATAAGAACCTACTAAATTAGCCTTAAAGCTAAGAAATTGCTAATTAAGACTGTAACCTAGAAGAAGAAGAGGAAGAATACTAATTCTACTATTAAGGATCTTCATTTTTTTGACTTAAAGTATCTATTTAAGTTAATTCTCTCTTTAGATATTAGTAATACCATTTTCTAGGGCCTAGGCTACCTTATTGACTTACTAATTAAACTATAGCACTCTTATAGCTAGAGATCTTCTATCTAAACTACCTTAGATTAGTAATTTTTAATTTTCTTTTATATATACTAATATTATATATATAGGAGAATACGCCTACTATTCCTTTAGAATGCCTATTTTCCTTTCTGATTTTATATCCTTTATATGTCATAATAAAGAGTATTATTATTAGGATAGTAGTACTATTATAGATCATAGGCATATAAGCCGAATTATCTTAGTTAGCTGCGATTTTAGAGAAGATATACTAGATGGCGATATTATTCTTATTATTTAGTAGGCCTTATTAGATATAGCTATTAATAGCATAGGCCTATCCTCTCTTATAAACCCTTCTATAGAGCCTAATAAATTTGTCCTTCTTAGTAAAGCTAAGTAGGAGGAATATCTTATAGAAGAGTATATTTTTAAATGCCTAGTAGGCTACGAAGCTATTAAACTTGACTATATTATATTAGAAGATACTAATAAAATCCTTAGTAGCGAGGAATTTAAAATCCTAGATGATTATCTATTTATCTAGCACTAAATTAATAATTATACCTCCTTAGAAAATAGGTCTTTTATAGATAAGATTAAGGGATCTAAGTGATATATTCTCTAGCTATACTATATATACTTCCTTCATAGAGAATTAGAACTTAGTTACTATAGTAGAGAGTTATATAAAGAAGAATAGGATACTACCTATAGAAACACTATCTAAGCAATCCTTCTACTAGTATTTATTAATAGATTCAGGGTCTATTCTAATAGTTATTAGTCCCTTATAAGCATTTACGTCATTCTAGTAGGCCTTAATACTTAAGATCGCTCTAGGAGGGCTAATGTCCTACCTATTACTCTAGGGCCCTATAGATCACAATTTTTAGATATTATTAAGTCTTTACAATACTTGCAGCCTCTAAATAAGGGTATTAAGACTACTATTAATAGATCTAAGACACTTTTAAGTATATTTACCTTCTATTTTATTGGAGATATACCTTAGTAGTTACTTAACTCTAGTATAAAGGGTGTTCATACCCTGAAAAACTATTGATATTACTATATTAGAGGCTTAGATAAAGGCGATCTAGAATATGATATTAAGGGAAATAGCCGCTACTACTACTAGACCTAGCATATAAGAAAGCATATAACATTTTTGTCTAGAAAAGCTAAGTAAGTAAAGTAAATAATCTAGTAAAGGCGTTTTACTAATAATTATAATTAATAGAGCCGATTATTTAAAGGCCTAGGGTCTTGATAAAGAACCTACTATATCATTTATCTCGCCGGCCCTAGACTCTATTATAACTAGACCCTCTAATCTAGCCTATTCTAAATATTAGAGCCTTTCTCTCCTTATGTATAAGCTTTTAAAAGATACTATACTTAATATAAAAGGACTAGAAGAATACTAGTAGATCCTATGCAAATTCCCCTTTCCTCCTAGCTAGCAATGCTTCCCTTTTCTGATTTACTACCTAGGATTATATAGCTTAGTAGAGCATACTTGCTAGTCTATTATCATCCCTTGTTTATTATGCAAATAGCTCTAAGAGTGATATATTAAGCCTAAATTTCTAGAGGTAGCACGTGACGAGTATAAAGACTAGATTGTAGCTTTTGTTATATTATTATTTATAGCTTTAGCGTAGAGTAATAGCATTCTAATAGGTACTAGTCTTAGGGAGAGAGATTAGAAGGACTAGGCAGATAATATAAAGATAGCTTGCTACTTATATTAGGATTTATATCTATTAGGCTTATAATCTATCTAAAAGCATAGAGAAGAGCTAGGCCTAGGAACCCTAGTTGGCTCTAGATCTAGAATACTATTAGCTAAAGCCTTTAGGAAGCTACTTAAATCTTGAACTAAGATATAAGAAGATAAGGAGATTGCTATTAACTTGAAGAAGTCTATATAGTAGCATATTACTAATACTAAGCGCCCTAATATTCATATTAGGTTGTACTATAAGGAGTTGATAAGAGAATATAGCTTGCCTAGTATATATAATGTCCTTATTAGGAAGGATAAGTATTAGTATATACTTGTTTACTCCTTCCTATTCCTCTAATATACTAGTTTGCTAGACTTTATATAGTCTCGCGTATGCTTTACCCTTTTATTTATCTAGCATTTGTTATATATTCTATATTATGTCCTTCTCTTTATTTTCTTTTTATTATATGACTTGTTTTTGATTTAAAATCTATTAGTTCTAGTTTAAATATAGTTATATTAATCAATTATCTATTAGTATTGATATCTATAGTAGTTATGTACTAGCAGGTAGTTAATATACTATGATACGACTTAAGCGTAGTACTACTAGTATAGTATTAATATTAACGCTAGTATAGTATTAATACTAATACTAGTATAGCATTAATACTAGCGCAGCTATATTATTAATACTAGTATAGTATTAATGCTTTACTTTCTTATATGCTTAATTCTTGATTCTTTATATTCTAGTAATATCGGCTAGAAACGCGTTAGTACTACTACGTGTATTTATATGACATACTTCTTCCCTCTTACTTATATAACTTCTATATTCTTTATATACTCTATACTCTCTTAATTCTTGAACTATCTATCTAAGGCCCCTAATTGATATTCTATACTAATATTATTATATTATAAGTTCTTTAAAAAGGCCGTTTATAATACTAACTATTCTAATATTAAAAAGGCTCTCCTCTTATAAGAGAACACCTAGTAGACTATCTATATCCTTCTTAATAATAGTATATATAATACTAGCGGCTCTATGATCTCTATGTTATTCTAGAGTATTGCCTAGAAATGCCCTACTTTCTTTAATATGATTTTGCCTTAGTCTAAGTAAGAGACCCTGTATAATAGCCTAGAAACCCTTATTAATAAGGATGAAGTCCTTCTAGTTGATATCCTAGAACACTTCTAGCTTATAGCAATTAGCTACATTAAGTCTAGCTTTATACAGATGAACCTAGGACTACTAGGTCGCCCTAAGGAGATAAAAGACTCCTTCTTAAAGGGCCTCTAGAAGGTATACGACTCTGACTATAGCTAGCCTAATATCTATAATTAGGAGAAGAAGCCTTTAGTATAGGCTAAGAATATAGCATTTATAGATAGGTATATATGCGTTTTCATTTAGTTTTATCTATTTTTAAATTATTTTTATAATTTTTTGCCTACTATTACTTCTTGTTTTTACTCTTTAACTACTATTTTAACTACTATTTCATCTACTACTTTACTTCTAGGTTATGATTATAGATTTAGATTATATAAGACACATAGAACAATATACTCTATCATATAATAATCATCTCCTACATTATACCCTATACTTTTAACATATCTAATAATATCTAACATATAAGTAGTTAACTAATATTATGTGAATATACCTTATAGTAGAGCCTTAATCTTAAGTTATAGGCCTAACAATTACCTTATAATGTAGGCAAGGCTAGTATAAGGATAGGCGCTATATGTATAGGGTGAGGCGCTATATGTATAGGGATATATACTATAATAGCAACGGCTTAGCCCTTAGTATAGCATATGTATAGGTATAGGTATAGGGGATAGCTTTAGTCTAGTATATAGCTTAAGATAGATTTAGAATAAAAGAGAATAATACTACTATTAGAGAAAGTAGCTTCAAAGTAGCATACAGATAGATGTAGTTCTAGAGATACTTACTAAAGCTAGGAGGAGTATATCTAGATGCTTTTCTAGATTCCCTATTAGCTTTCGCTTAGATAACTTGCTAATAAGTTGTAATAATAGGTATGCTTTCAGCTGATATTTCCTTATACTTAGAGGAGAAATTAAATATTACTAGCTAGATTGAAGGCTAAGGCATAGTTGCCTATCTTGCCTACCTCTTTATATTATTACTTTACTATTCTTATTTTTCCTTTTATTTGATTTGATTGATTAAGTGAGATTGTGATAAGATCCTAAGTTAGCTTAAGGGATTTTTAATTAGGCTAAAGGATTTATGCACCTTATTAGCCGTAGTTAATAGCTATTACTAGCTATTACTAGCTAATTCCCCAACTTTATATTTACAACTCTATATTAGCTAATTATATTAAGAGCTCTATGGCATTTAATTATATCTAGTTCTATTAGCTCTAACTAAATCCTATTCTCCTACCTAGTTCTATAGTAGATTGTCTAGTTGCCTAGCTCCTATTAGTCTTTTTCTTATAATTTATAGGCCGTTTGCTAATATGACTCTATGTAAGGTTTCTAGTTACTATATAGTCTTTTATCGCGAGGATTTTATTAAGTATAAAGGTAAGGGCCGTTTCGGCTATATTAATAACATTCTCCTCTATAAGTATAGTACTCTATAGCCTACTAGGCGTCGTCTTTTTATACTAGTGACCCTAGTTACTATTACTAGAGAGAGGGACTATCTATTAGACCTCCCTTTAGTATTACTTAGGAGTAGGAAGCGATTTATAGGCCTTCTAGCAATTTGCCTTTACAAATTATAGATTGTAGATATGAGTAAGCTAGATGAGGAGTATGTTTAGGTAGACTAGGCTATCTAGTTTCTATAAGAGAGGGTAGTTAGGACTAGCTAGAGCTAAGTATTAGAAAAGGTAGTTAGGATTAGCTAGGGCTATATTAGAGGAAGTAGTTAGGGCTACATTTAGACAGAGCATTTAAGCTAGCTATAGGGCTATATCTATAGGAGGTAGGCGTTAAACTAGCTATAGGGCACTATAGTGAGTTTTTATATAGTACGTATATAAGACTACAAATACGAGACTATTGCCTTTATAAAAAAAAAAAAATTTCTATATACCTAGACTAGTACCTATAATCCTAGCTTTCATACTAAAGTTATTACTATAATACTAGTACTAATACTATACTTTCGTGAGTTATAGCGTCGACATATAAATAATTATAATACTATAATTAAAGTTCTGACACTATAATTGCAGTTCTGACACCGTTCTAGATAGTCATATCCCTCTGTTAAGGTATATAGAAAGACTTCTATAATCTATAGCCGTTTCTAGATAACTTATAATACTTTATCTATAGTAGTAAATATAATAGTAATCGAGCTAGCTGATTAGCTAGCCTCTACTCTCCTAGTAGCTAAAGTAATCTAATAAAAGGTACTAATAGGATTAAGATCTTTATTAAAAGTAGAAATCTCTTCCTTTACTAGCTCTATTCTACTAGGGTAGTTAAAGGAGTTAATTAGAATTCTATAGATTATAACCTTATACTAGGTAATATCCTTTTAGGTAGTATATCTAGGTATTAAATACATCTAGATCTCTTGATTATCTAAGAGATAATTAGATAAAAATGCTTTAATTATAATAAGAACTAGGTTATAATTTAAGGACTAAGAAATAGAAAGAATTATAAGATCTCTTACTTCTTTAGTAATAAAAGCTAAATTGAAGTTATTCTAGATAGTAAGAGGCAAAAATAAGTCATTCTACTATAATATAAGCTTAATAAAAATTAGGCGCCTAGTAGAAATAGGTCTAATAGTCGGTTTTAGAAGGTTTTACGACTTCTTTAGCTTATTTACTAAGGTCCATTCCATATTAGGACTAGCGCCATTTGCTACTTCTATATATATCGTTTTTATCTAAACTTAGAATTCCTAGCAATTAGCTAGGATTAGGCAGTCAAGGGAGGTTGAATTGTTTTTAGGCTAAATTAGAAGAATATAGAACTAGGGATTAGAAGCTAGTTTTCGGGCTATAGCTTCTAGCTTTTAGCTAGCGGATTCTATCTAAGTAATCTTACTAGATAAAATCAAAAAGAGCTTCCTAATCTAGCCTTTTTTAAGGTATTTTTAAAAGATTTTAATTAAATCTAAGATTTTGTCTTATTTAGAATAGTCTATAGTAGTAGCTATAGCTCCTATAAGTAGGTCTCTAGTAGCTTTTATCGCTTTTTAGGCTAGTATCTTAGTAGTAAATTAGAAGTTTTTTGCTATAGTATTTAAAAGTAGTAATATAGAATCCTACTTTTTTTAGTATATTAGAATAGTATTGAATATAGATATAGTAATACTAAGGTAGTATATAGAGGCAGAAAACCCTATATATAGCCCCTTAGAGCCTATATATACAAGTATAGTCGAAGGTAGTAGATCTCTCTTATACTAGGTATTTGTACTATCTAGCTTATTTATAGAAAGGTACTAAATTATATTAATATTATCTAAAGGTTCTACTACCTAGGACTAATAGACTAGGAGGCTAGGAGGTAATAAGAGGAGATCTTAAGAGGCTCTTAAAGTAAAAAAGTCGTCTAGTTTGCCTAGTTTAGCTATTTTCTATCTAATCTCTTTAAGAGTAAGATTAGATAAAAGCTAAAGTAAAGGTAGTTAATTTGCTATCTCAATCGGTCGATTTGACTAGATAGCTAAAAAGTTATAAGTAATTTAGTAAATTTGTCTATAACTAAGCTAGAAATAGAATTGGAAGACTAAGATCTAAAGCTTATTATACTATAGGTTATAGTAATTCTTTTAAAAAAAGTAAAATATAAATAGACTAATAAAAAGATCAAGTTTTAAATAAGTAAGAATATATAGTTTTACTTATAATTAAACTTTAGATTTGATAAGCTTTTCCTTTCTATAATCTTATCAAATCAAAGTAGCTTGTTTTACCTCTTATAAGTAGGCTTATAAGTAGGCTTAGTCTAACTTCTATTATATTGAAAATAACCTCTTTTAGATAAAAGTAAAAACTATTATTCTTTAGATATTAGAATACTTAAAGACCTAGGATAAGAGAAATGATAAAGACTAGTAGAGAAAGTAATTTCTAAAGAATCTAGTAGGTTATTTAAGACGGCGCTAAATACTATATATAGACTTAATAGAAAAGAGCTCTTAGAGGAGTAGAAATATATCTATAAAGATAATAAGAAAGAGTATTAAAGGTAGGAAAAGATTAAGATATAGAAGAAAAAGTAAGAAAAGGCCTAGTATTTTAAAAAGTTTAAGAAAATAAAAGAGTACTTAAGTAATACTAATCTAATCTTTAAGAATTAACTTCTACTATATAATTTAAAGTATATAAAAAAGGAGCAAAAAGAATAAATAGACTACTAGTATTCTTAGTACTAGTAGTTAAGATAATACTACGATTTAAGCTTATCTTATAGAAATAAAAGTAATAATAATAGTTAAGGAGATAATAAATATAAAAGGAAAAAGAAGAACTTTAATAACCTTAATAGCTAATTAAAGCTATCTATTAATAATAGCCTTATAGGATCTATAGTTAATAAAGAGATTATTATAAAATAGCTTATTAATTTAAGTAAGCTATATTAAAATAAGAAGTAGTACTATAGTAGTATACTATATGATCTAATTAGCCTAAAGCTTAAGATTTTTTTTAAGAACTATAAAAACGCTAACTTCTTTTAATATCTCTATTATTATACTTTTCTTATAATATTAAAAAATAAAGCTTTTAACTTTTTCTATAAGTTACTTATAAGTAAGAGCTTAAACTTTATATTAATAATTATATATATAAGAGTAGAATTTAAAATAAAAGAAAATTAATAGTACTATTTAGAGAAGTAGAATATAATTATACTAGAGACGATTAGTTTTAAGCTAAAGAATAATAGAAAAGATATATTAGAATACCTTTAAATTCTTTTTATAAGATTAACTAGATACTAGAAGAACCTGTCTATAAACTATTAAGGTACTAATAATCTTAAGAATAAAGTTATTACTATATATAAAACTTGCTAGAAATATAAGTAATATACCTTTTTACTTTTTATAACTTATTAAAGCATTTATACTTAACTATAAGGTATTATAGTATCTATAATAGTATTAATAATATTATAAAATTAGGTAGAAAAGAAGCGCTAGTAATAAAGAATTAGTAGTACTAAATTCGATTAGTATTATATAGATCGAATATTTAGTAATAGTAATTATAGTAGATTATATAGTAGTAGCTATTAAGATCATTCTAACTTTTAGAATACTATAAACTATCTTAAATATTATTATAGCTAAAGAAGTACTATATTTATTAAAAAGATAGCTACTAGTCTATAAAGCATTCTAGAAAAAAGAGAAATAAGGCATTTATAAAGTTTAAAGAAAAGTTTTATAATCTACTTTTATAACTATAAAGTATAATAGCTTTTTAGTAGAATATAAAGACATTAATAGCTTCGAATTAGATACTACTAAGAAGTAATTTAGTATATAATAGATAGTAGACTATAATAGCGACTATAGTAATA
>QGMI01000669.1:0-22041 GCA_007821535.1 Lachnellula occidentalis | reverse complement strand
ATGGCCTGGTGTCCCGAAAACCCATGCCGAGGATCACATCAGCCGGATGGTGTTCCGAAAACCCATATCGGAAAGACGACTTCCTCGTGCCCATAAATCCACTTGTTTCTTCAGCCAGAACACCGCCATAGGGGACCTGGTGTCCCGAAAACCCATATCGGAAAGACGACTTCTGTGAGGCCTCAGACATCCACTCCTATATAGTTGGCTCTTTCCACAGCTTCTTACAATCCAACCACACCTCAACTCCGAATCGCAATAATCTCATTCCCACAATTGGTCCCCCGGGCGCGATGAGTGTGGTTCCCTTGCATTAGGGCTATTCAGCTCTATATTATACGCCAATCCAGCTCTTCGTCTGCTCCCTTTACGCCTTTGCGGTTCTCGTCCCAGTCCGACGACATCTCGCGGATTCGCCCAGTCTGCAACGCTTCTTATAGATGCCGTTAGGCAGCTGCCTCTATCTATGGTAGATATGCGTAAACTCCTTCTGGATGCCGTTGGGCAGCTTTTTCGGTCAATATTTACACTCTTCTGGATGCCACAGGGCAGCTCTTATTCTCAACTTCTTCTTGATCTTTCCTCGACTTCACAACTTACAGTCGACACACGTATCGGTTCACTGTCTATTAATAGCTCATTTCACACTTTACAACTTCTTACGGCCTCGCGACCTCTCGTCTCCGGCATACGGTCGACATGTATGATACACACGGTGGAGGAATGTAGAGGAAATGGCAATTGGCGGATTTACGCCGAGGCAGATAATATTGGCAGGATTAGCAGGAGGAACTTGATTAGAAGGGGTAGAGAGGTTTATGCAACTTTAGCAGGAGATAGAGTAAAGGCTTCTTTATGGAAAGGGGGTGACTGTAGGGCCTCCACTCGTATATAGTTAGCTCTTTCCACAGCTTCTTACAATCCAACTATACCTCTCCTCCACATCGCAATAATCTCATTCCTACAACATCCTCGTGCCTATAAATCCACGCTTGTTTCTTGAGCCTGAATACCGCCATACCTTTGGGGGCCCCGTTTCTTTTAGATGAGCCGTTTCGCCCCATAATAGAACACGATGGATCAACCTCAATTTGACTAGAAGTATGCTTAAAACTTTTAGGTTGAAGGTTTAATCGTCAAGATCGATCACGGGTGAGAGAGTAAGTCAGAGTGAGACACTTTAGCACTCGAAAACCGTTGCTGGGTTCACTTCTACGCGCTCATATACATAGCAGTGCCCACACCACTAGCATCACTACTTTGGCCGGTGAGGCCTTCGAAGACTAGCTTGGCGGTCTGGACGTACCGTTTGACGATAGGAGAACAGGAGAGTGGAACCCATCATGCGCACGCGAAGGACAGCACGGGCTAGGGAACCAGGTGGCCATTCAGAACCAAGCAGCATTAGATTCCAAACCGCAGACGTGGCAGTCCTACCGCGAGGCAAAGCTCCTCTCCAGAACATGCGATTAGCAGATCTCCCAAGGGGTCTTTCGTTCAAGGCTCTCATCGGAGAATATCAGACCTGGCAGGAGTGCCTTGGTGGTGCAACGCAGCTGAGGGGTTCTACAAGGCATAAGCCTACCAGCGTCACCTAGCTGCGTAATTGGAAGGTGAATGGCTCAGAGAGGGTATTTCATGTATCTGTTATGTACAGGCCGCGACAGCACGCCTGCCTGATTTGTGTCTCCGAAGCAGGAAATCGCGCTGCGTTGTGCATCTCGGCCCCCTAGAGGATCGAAACGCTCGCTGCGCCTGCCCCCCTGTGCCTTCTTGCGATCATCGATCAACCCACACACCAAGTCATGAAGGCGTGGCTGGCAGCGCCAGCCAATTCGACTGACATGGCCGTAGACCGAAACCAACATTTTGGCCCCTTGGTCATGATGAGAAAGGGCGTGACAGCACGAAATCCCCTGCCCGATACAACAGTCGCCTGGCTTCATGCGCTCTCACATCAAAAACTCCAAAGCTCCACGCCTTCCAGTTCAGCCACTTGATTGTCCTATCCACCGAATAAAAGAAGCAGCGCTGTTACCCTTGACACTGGCACTCGGTCTGGCCGTGAGTGGGAATCGACTATTCATATCGCATCACTGGACTCTCAAGAGCACCAACTCTGCTGCATCATTTATTCCCGTTGTACAGTGATAATGACCCATCGATTTCTTTATTTGAATGGCCATCCGGCTCAGGGGCCAAATGCTGTATTGGGTGGTCATGCTTTGTTACCCTGAAATTGAAAACAGGCCCCCCAATCACGGAGTCCTCCACTCAGAGCATGGACGCAGCGCGAACATCGGCAGAGCATAGACGAAGTAAGATATCGGATTCGTGTCTGTAAACTCCACACCACTTTGAAAGCTGACGTATTGTTTCTGCCCATGATCTGCATACTTAATCCGTCAATCTTGCTGGCCAGACTGACTTTGGGATCTCGAACCCAATCCAAGGCAGATTTGATCGACAAGCATAATGGTTCGATGCCCACATAGCCGATCAGTTGTCTGTGACATATTAGGTGCCAAAAATCGTAAGCGGGTATGCTCCTCCTGCAGCTGAGAATAACTTCATTCTTGCAGTAGGCGGTGCAAATGCCCAGCAGCGACCCGCGATATCCGCCAGCATTGGTCCGGTGCTGTGACTCTTTTGGGTGTGCGGCAGACCAAAGTGGGTAGTCTCAGAAAAGCATTGCCTTCGAGCTGAATGTCGAAGATGAGGATCAACGACGGTTGGTTACGTGGGCCTTTAGCGTTGGGCCGTATCTTGGAAGAAGAGGGAAAATCTCTAAGTGGAGTCGACATGGGAGGTGGCTGTGACATGCTGCTCATCGCTTGGTTGGTGAACATCCTTTCCAATATGCAGATACGAGGAAGCTCGCTACCTGAGGCTGAGGGGGAACTGAAGAAGATTGATATATAAGTCCTATCATCTCCCTTCTCCTGCATATCTAAGTTTGATCACCCTGACGCGAAACTCACCTGCTCATGCGGGAAAGACAAGAAACCAGACCACATAGTTTACTGCCACAAGATGGTACGGAAGTTTCTCCACTGGCTAGACAGGCCTATTTCACCCCCACATAACAAGAGAGAAGGACTCAAATACCTCTACAGTCTCCTAGCAGCCCCCTGCCATTTTGCCAAGCTCCTTAACATCACAAGTTTCTATACTCGCATCTGCACTTGGTAGTGCTCTTACTTAAATGCACTCTTCTATATAACACTCATATACCTTCATACACCCTCCTAGTCAGCGTCATGCAGTCCTAGAGGATCCTCGACTAGAATAGCAATATACGCCTGCTAAAAACAGAGGAGGAAAAGAAGCGCCATAACCCTAATAAGGCTAAGGCGTGGACCACTCTATAGTCCTGCTAAGGCAAGAGTTGCAGTGTGACCCTAGGGTCTCAAAAAATTTATCACTAATAGCTCCTGCTCGCGGGAGTAAGAATAGTATAATAGAGGGTGCCTAACAACCCAGCTCAAATTCTACGGTAGTCACAGCGCCTTCTAAGACTCCAACTGTAACTAGTTCTAGTGAAAGCGTGTCCCCTAATAGTAAAAGCCTACCAAGTGACGCAAAGGCTTCCTAGACAGGCGAGGCCGTATAGGGTGGCAAATGCTAGGGTTGCAACTACCCTTATTCGCTCTATTTATAGCATGTGGTTAACCGGTTTCTAAGATAACCTCTCCTTAATCCTGCTAAAGCAGACGCTAGGGTGAGATTATATATGATATTTGTTTTGGAGTTAGGGGAAAAGGATGATTTAGGCGCTCTTAGGGGATATTTATTACTTTCATTTTACACTACCATTTTTCATTTATCATTTGCTCTTAGGCTTAAACTCTTACTGCTTATGCAGTACAACCTTAAGGCCTTTCGGTCATCTAAACTATCGCTCTTCTTTAAGCAATCACTCTCAGGTTCTTCTACCCACTTTCAAACTCTCTAGTGGTCCATCCTAAATATAGGGGAAGGTCACAGTTACACAGCTTCAGCTACGCGCTCTTTGCAAGAAATGTCTTTCTTAATAGGTTGTTATGTATATAATTCCTAAGCTTAGCACGTCTCTATACCCCCTGGGAGGTCCTTAGATCTGCAGGTATCACCTGTATTTCGCTAGACGTTAATCACAATCATCATCATCATCATCATTCTCCTGCATATCTCTAACCATTCTCTGACCTCATCCGTCGACTTGATCCAAGAATTCAATCTCTTCGAGGGCCTCCGACAAAAGCCTGCTTCTCCACTCAACTATCACCTACCACAATTTCCACTCGCTAGGCCGTCGACGACATGGGATCTGGGGCTTCTCGTGAAAGCGTGATCGCTTAAGAGTGGTGGGAGGCAAAAGCCCAAAAAATGTTGATGACCACCACGAACATGGCCAAAGTCGAAGTAATTTGCTCACTATTTCCCGTGAAGGATGAAAAAACCGCAATTGGACTGTTGAAGGCACGCCCAGATCTCGACACACTCTTTGCACTGCACTGCAAATACCAGGACCTCTCCAAGGACCGACGTGCAGACCCCTCAAATTTGACAGTCGTTTTCAAGGCCAATGAGCTCTGGCGAAAGTTCAGAATGCCACTCGGATATGGTGAGTCCCCTTGGGATTGGAATTGGCAGCCGCCACGCTCAGGGATCGCTTCCAAAATTGCGGACGAGTTCCACGCGGCCGTTGGTCGTGCTATCTTTCGAATACCCTTCTTCGACTTTGTAAAATGGGCTCTTGGGTCTGATGCTCTCTGCATTGGAATCAATGCCGTGCTCGACGTACGTGACAGTCTTCAAAAGACAATTCTGGATGTTCCAGGGACGAAGAATATTTATGTTGAAGTCGAAAAGGTGAGTTAACAGGATCCTGCCATGAGTAAGTGCTAATAGGAGTAGATATTAGAATCGCGACACTTGAAGCTCGCTCATTGGACTGTGGCTTGCAGTTTATCCAACTCCCCATATCCACTGCATAGCGCACTAGCCTTGATTCAGGACCCGGTCCAAAACCTCTTCGCAACACGCAACTTGGATTTTGTGCTCGAACGACTTCCGGTGTTCGACCAGCGATTCTACCAAATCAATCAGGAATACAACTGGGTCGAATGGTCAACGGATTTTGACTTTTGGGATCACACTTATCAGGCACTTTGGTCGGAAATCCCAAGGGCCCCGACAGTAAATTCTGATATGCTGCTAGAGGACATGGATGAGAGGTTACGCTTTCTAAGAAGCTTTGCATCGGTCCATGAGGACAAAGTACGCGATAAAGTGAGCAGAATATTATCATTTCTGAAGAGACTCCGTCATCGAGACGGTCGTTATAAAGAGGTTGAGATTGGAGGAGGTTGATGTTGATGTTGATTTTGGAGGTGGTTGAAGGAGCAGTTCGGACCATTTGCTTTATGAACGGCCTCAGGCATCACAAAAGCTCTTGGCAAGGATTCAAGTCGCGTGGCGTAACCATCGACTTCGGACCTGGTACCGCATTGTCACTCATTGAAAAGACTAGGGATGCCCTGATTTAGGAGTTATATATTTTGTCGTGTCTTCTACATAAGAACTGGTACAAGTACTCATTCTCCGTCTGCCCCTTCTTCTTTTCCCGCAAGGCGACGTTCCTCCAGTCCCCTTGCTGACATGGATTCTCCAGACCCGTTGACTTCCACCCACCACGTACTCGTGCCGTGCGCTTGTAAACGACCCCCCGAACAGGCTTCGCTACGTACATAGATACCGAGTGCTCTGTCGCAGAATGAAACCGAATATAGGGAATTTTATACATCTTGGATAAAGGAAACATACCATACATATCCATATCTTAGATGCCACTCCACACCGAAACAGAAAAACGCAACCACTGCAATTGTGACTCAAATCCGCTCTCCCAAACTAAAACTAAGACCATCTCCTTCCGAATATTCTCGAAGACCCGATGAGCAACGTCCACGTTGCGCGAAACCGGCCTGACACCCATCTTTTTCACGAACTCTACAAAGATCGCTCGAACTTGACACCAGAATTACACATTACCCTGGTTGTTTGCAATGCAGTTCCATGAATGCTCAAGGTCACGCCATACCAAAATCTGTCTCACAAGGAACGGCGGCAGGTTTCCTTCTCCTTTTTTTCTCGGCTCTTTCAAGTTGCGCTCGTCCCTTCCAGACTGGTGGCAGTTCTGGCTGCTTGGCCTTTTGTGCTCTTTGACTACTTGAGTCACCATGTGATGCTCGGAGTCGGAGTTGGTGTCGGAGGCGTCATTATCGTCAGACTCCAGATATTCGGGATCAGGGTCATCGAGACGCAAGCTGGACTCGAGGCTGTCGACGTCTGAGGGAGGAGACGCCGAGGTTGAGGTGGGGTTAGGCAGGGAAGACACAGCAGCCACGTACTATCCTGCTGTGCTTGCCCTTCTGCCGCTTCTTCTTCTGGGGCACTCTGGCCCTCCTGCTTTGGATCTCTTTCCTCCAATCTTTGCAGACCAACGAAAGGCGAGCAATGTTAGGAGCCCCACGTCCAATAGCTCCTTCCGTATAGAGCGCCTCCTTGAAGATGTGGAATTGGACCTCAGGAGGGAAATGGGCCCATGTGATGCCTGCTGGCACGACGGGCTGGGCAGATTGGCTGGCTGGGGAGGTCGACGTTTGGAAACGAGAGCTGGTAAAGGACGGGATAGATTTTGTAGACGGGCGGCGGTTGTTTGAGCACCCGAAAGGTTGAGAGAAGAAGATGAAACATTGAGGGGCGTTGGCTCACTTGAACCCCTCAGCTCATATCTGGGAATATTTGCAGAGATTGCGTAGATCGGGGTATGCTGCGGGGTCGTTCTTTCCTTTTCTAGACACTGGTAAGAAGATGAGTCTTGGATGAGCTCGTGTAACCTAGAACAGAACATGGTTCTGGGGTCGGAACCTTTTCGAAGACGAGGGTGATTCTCGTGGGCTATGCATCCAGAACTCAGCACAATATTGCTAAGTAGTTCGAAGATCAATTTTTAAACTAATGAGCCATGGTCTAAGCTTTCCCCACCCAAAATCGTGAGATTCCGCAACAAAAATGCTTGAACCACGGCTTATTATTATTAAGGGGCAATACAACCGCGAACTCTATGGCTAGGATCTGACTTATAGAACACTTATAATTAATAAGTAAAATAATAAGGGGTTGTAATAAAATGTATTATAGAATGGATGGTATTCTAAGTAAGTAGAGAAACCCCGTTTTATAAGGCTTCCCCTAGTATAAGCACCTGACTATTTATCATATAGTAGCGTATTGCAATCTTATAATATTCGTCCCTTATAGAATAACTTACTTATCCTAAGTAGTATATAAAAAGTTATATTTTACTACTAAAAACTAAATTAAAACGTAAAGAAATGCTTTATAATAAGTGTATAGGCAAGAACCTAACTAATAATAGAATATGCTCCCCTTTTCTAGTAAATAGGGGATACTAAGCCGAATCCGGAATCTAGCCTCTTTATAACCTCCTTTGCTCTCCTTAATTCCTAAAATATTATAACTTCTTATATCTTAATATTTTAATATTTTTAATGCTTTCTATAACTTCTTTACTATTAAGTAATACATTTACTATTAATGTCTTTAAGTTATTTATTACTTTATTTTAGTTCTATATATTTCTATTCTATTACTAGTATTAGTAGTTTAAGATCGAATTTCGTTATTAACATTTAAGTCTTCTAAGTCTTAATACTATCTTTATTCTATTTAAAAACATATACCAAGTAGTCTAAGTTCTATTCTATATATCTTAAGTAGAATTTGGTTATTATTAAAGTATTAAATAATATATTCTAGATCTTAATCTATTAACTTTAATTTACTAATTCTACTAAAACCTTTAATATTTTTATGTTTTAAGTATATTAATAGTTCTAATATTACTAGCTCGCTCTCTAATTTGCTAGGGAGTTAGCTAATTAATAGTAACTTTATATAAATATGACTGCTTCTATAGCTTTTTAATAATATCAATAATTTTTAGAACTTATTAAGAAGATATAATAGTAAGTACTTCTAGTTATATCTTTTATTAATTTTAATACTAATTTTATACTAAAGTGTAGACTTTGTATACTAGTTTTAGGTTAACTATTACGATTTTCCTTGCTATTTTTGTTTAGTTGCTTGATATTGCTATTAACTTTATTATTACTATTAAGTTTATTTAATAGTTATTTACTTTACATTTTAGTATAAGTTCTACTAAGACTCTTATACTTTGTTTATACTAATATTATATTTAGATAATAAATATATCGATATCGATTTTAGTATAAGATTCTAAAGTTCTAATACTTTAATAAGAAATAAGAGGTAGTATTATAAGTAATAAATGTATTCCTTAGAGATTTTAGTATCGTTTTTATACTAATCTTACTACTAGATTTCTATAATATTCTTGATTTTGCTAACTCTATTTTCGAATTTGTCTAATTTAATTTTATTAATACTATTAATTACATTATCACTTTTAGCTTTAGCCTTTCTTAGTTCTTATTTACCTAGTATGTATTTTAAAGTTTATCGTTTAATCTAGTACTAATTTTATACTAGAAAATGAATAATATGCTTACTTGGTTATAACTCCTTGAATTTGTATAAATCTAAATTTCCTAAATTCTATTCCTTTTACTATTTTACTATATTATTATATTATCTAATATTTATAATACTATTACTATAAGCCTGTTGTTAATATAGCTATAAGGTCAATCTAGTTAGGATAAAGTAGAGGAGTTAGTAATATTATTACTAGTTCTTAGTTTAGATGTCTTTCTATTTCTTCTTTAATTATACTATTACTAATACCTCTAGTTTTAATAACTTCTAATATACTAAGTCTATCCTATACGCCTTTATATGTTATTATAAGAAGTACTACTTGCAAGTAAATGCTTCTTCTACTTATTAGAAAGCCTATCTCTATAAGCTACTATTATTACAATTCCTATAGCAAGCTTTAGCTTTTAGTTATTATCTTAACTTTAAACTTCTTAATATAGTTATTAGCCCTAGAATAGATTGGTTTAACTATCGCTTAAGTATAGTAAGTCCTATATCTAACCCTTCTAATTAATTTATTACTAATATCTTAGATTAGTATTCTAGGTTTGCTATTAGGAAGTCTCCTATCTTTTTATATTAGGAGTACTTATTAGGTATTAGGAAGGCGGTACCTGATATTTGTATTCTAAGGAAAATTATAATCTAATATCTTTTAGAACCTCTTAATACTATAGTATTATTATCTTTTACGCGCTTTTTGCTTTTTATTTTAATATAGTTATTATTATATTTTTTATAGACTTTGCTTTATTATTAGAGGATCTTCTAATACTATATTCTATTAACTTCTAACCTATTATACTATATCTAGGAGTAATAATAGTAGTGATAATAGTAGTAGGATACTACTATTATTATTATTAGGGTAGCTACCTATTATAAACCTCGATTTCTAATCTTTACTTCTAACCTTTTATATAACCTTTATTATCTTCTTTTCTTTCTTTCTAACTTTATAGCTATTAGCTATTTTATTATAAAACTTCTAATAATTATCCTTATATAGAACTTTAAGAAAGGTATCCTTTTTAGATAGGTCGAAAGAATAAGGATTATTCTAATTTAGCTATTACTTAGGACCTAACTAGCTTTAGTATCTTAGTTCTATATATACTTTCTCTAATATAATTATCGCTCTAATTAAAAATCTTATGCCTTTTATGCCTTTAGTATTAATAGTATTAGAAGCTAATACCTTCTTAGAGGGACCTTATAGATATACTATATTATTATATTAGTAATAGGCCAAGGTACTTCCTATCTTATATAAGGGTATCTAGGCTCTACTATAATTGCTAAATCGTTAAAAAGAAGTCGTAAAAGCTTATATATAAACCTTATCTCTTATAGAATAGCATTTGATTTGCCTTAAGTCTAATCTATTATAGTACTATCTAGTATATCGCTTTGTAGTATAGGAAGTCTTATAATTATACTACGACTATATAGTTGATACTAGTCCGGCGGTCCTTTTTATAATAACTTGTTTATTACTTCTAACTCTGACTCTATTGATACTATATTGCTATTGCTATAGAACTATCTATCTTATTAAAAGAATAGCTTTAGCTTGTTTATAGAGACTATTCCTTTTAATTCCGCTCTATTATTACTAAGTTCTTTTAATTTGAAATAACCTTTATTAGTATTAGCTTCTCGGATTTGATATAGTCCTAGCTAGCAAAAGTCTAGCTTTATTATATTAAATATATTAATTTCCTAAGTTGAATCTTATTATAGTATAATATCTTTAACCTTAAATAGTCTAGTATATAGGCTATGTTTTAAGTCTTATACTTCTTTTTCTTTTTAGTATTTCCGAGTTTTCTATAATCGGGCTTTTATAATATCTTCATCTTATAGCTAGAACTAGCGTGCTTTAAGCCTAATTAAATTGTTATAGTTTTTAACTTTTTCTTATATAAAGAGATATCGCTATATTATTATAGTTAACTTAATTAGCAATATAGCTTCTTATCTATTTGCTATATAGAATAGGGTTAACCTTATAGAAACGCTTATAGTAGTTCATTCTGAAAGTAGGACTATAGAAATGTTATTAGGCTATAGACCTTCTATCTTTACTAATATATTCTTAATTAGGCTATGTCTATATTCGATTTAACTAGTAGTACGCGTATTATAGAGGCTAATAACGATTATATTAACTTCTATTTTATTTAGAAGCTTGATTACTTTAGCTTTAAATTCTCTTCTACTATTAACTTATAGTCTATTAAATAGTCTATGCCTATAAATTACCTCTTTCTATAAGAACTTTACTATACTTATAGTATCTTTATTAGCAAGTACCCTAGCTTTAAGGTATCTAGAGAAGTTATCCCTAGTAATAATAAGATACGTTTTACTCCTTTTAGGTAGTATAAAAGTAATATTAATATCCTAGTATTTGAATATTCTATTAGTAGTCTAAAGAAATAAAGCTTCCTCTAACTAATATATTAATCTAAATTGGCATTCTAGGTAAGTTTTAAGGTAGTACTCGACATTTATATAAATTCTTTCCTAAAAGTATTAAATGGCAATTCTAGTATAAGTACTTTTATAACCTTTATATCCTATCTTATTATATATTTCCTTTAGAATTTATCTCTTTATCTTAAGCTTATCTACTATAAGCTTTATAAGGTACCCTTTTCTAGGTAACTTCTATAGCCTATAGTAGTAAACTATAAAATAAGATACCTTCTTCTTAAATGCTTAGAACTATACTAAAAGTATATCTTTTAGCTTTTTAAAGGTTATTAGAAACCTTTCTACTTTAAAATAGAATTCCTTATACTTATATATTAAGAGAGGTTAGTTATTATTTATTATAGGAGCATTAAGAGTATTATTTATACTAAAATCTATTTCTTCTTCTAGTTGCTTCTAATATTCTTATATCTCCTTTTTAATCTTATACTAGACTAGATAAAGGTAGGTCTTGCCTTACTTCTTATTAGAGTCTAGTCTAGTATCTAATATATTAGATATATCTAGTATATCTAATATATTGCTTCTATATTCTTTTATAGTAACTAGTACGATTTCTATTACTTCTAGTTCTACTAGAATCTAGTTATTAATATCCTTCTTAAAACTATTTGAATTATTAGGATATAGTAGTTATTTTAATAATATATTAGCGATTATATATATCTTTCTAGTAATATATTAGACTTCGAAATTGAAAAGGCGAATCCAAGCTAACTAGTAAGTAATAAGAGCATTTAGGTAGTCTATAGTACTTCTATTAAGTTATACTATAAGTATATTAGTATCGATTTCTAAGATAAAGTATACTTCTATAAGCTAAACTTATAGTTTCTTTAAGATCTTAAGTATTCTATAAGCTTCTTATTTAGTAGTATTATAGTTTTATTCTATATAGTTCTAATTGCTACTCTTATACTATATAAGGCGTACCTTTTTGCTTATAAGGTCTTATTAGCCTAGGTAGCCTCCTTATCCTTTAATACTAGTATCTACTAAAATAATAATATTAGGTATTCTATTAGAATAGTTGATATAAATAAGTATTAGGAATATAGATAGTACTTACTATAGCTTTTTTATAGTAATACTATAGACTTCTAGATCCTAGTAGAATGTAATATTCTTTTTAAAGAGCCTATAGATAGGCTTATAAATTATTATATAACTTTTAATCTAGATGTAAAAGTAGCCTATTATTCCTAAGAATCGTTTCACTTTAGTAATACTCTTATATTTCTTCTACTTTAAGATCTTTTAGACTTTTAAAGCTAAGGGTTTTCTACTTTTAGAATTATAGATAAAACTAACTATATCTAGGCCATCTATATAGAATTTAGACTTTTCCCTAATAGTAGTTCCTACTTACTTTAAGACTTTAAGTGATCTATTAATATTATAGATATACTTAAATATAAATCGCCTTATACCTAGAAATTATAGAATTTCCTCTCTATTATAATTAGTATAAGGTCCCTTAATATCTATATTATCTATAAAGAGGATTGCTATAGTTAGTATAAGTTTATTAAATATAAATATCATAGTTTATATAAATTAGGCTATAGAATTCGTTACTCTTATTAGTAGTCTAGTATTTCTAACTAGTCTAATAGGTATAAAGAATGCTATTATATTTCGACTTTTCTTATATAATGCTTGATTATTATACCTAGAGAATATATTAATTAGTATCGCCTATATACATTCTATAAATGCTTCTAAATATTTATTAATAGAAGGAGGTAAATTAGTATCTTATATTATTACTATATTTAGCTTAGTAGCCGAATTGATTAATCTATAAGTTCCTAGCTATTTCTTTACTACTAAGAACTAGGGATTATAGTATAGTCTATTATAGTACTTAATTATACCTCGCTCTAAGCGTTTCTATAATATTTGGATTACTATTAGTAATAGTACTTAGGGATATAGAAAGTTAGTAGCTTGCTAAGCTTTATACTTAATAATATTTAGTATAATAGATAGTAAAACGTTTTTATGAAAGACCTTATATTAGGTCTAGTCGAAGGTAATCGCCTTCTTTTATACTATTAGTACTTCTTCTAAATACTACCTCTTAATAGGTTATAGACCCTAGGCAATATCTAGTCTCTTAAGATTCTCTTTAGTTAATCTTAATTCTCTAGAAATGTTTATAAATCGTAGAATTATATAGTCTTTAAATTCCTTAATATACTTTTAAAGAGTATCCTATACTTTTAAGCGTTTATACTAGTCTCTTCTTCTACTAGGCACCTTCCTATTACCTTGATCTTAGTTAATAAGCTTAACCTTTTTATCTTTAGTTTTATATATAGTATTAACCTTAATAGTTATTTGGTTAAACTATTACTTAGGCCTATATTCTATAGTAATCCTATTTACTTCGGCTTCTAGAAGTCGGTTGTTAAAGATTATCCTTTAGTTGATAATCCTTTTATAGTATAGCTTATTAAAAAACTTATCTTTCTAAGTAAGATCTAGTACTATTTCTATAAAGTCGAAAATACTCTTAATCTAGTCTTGTCCTTATACAAGCTATAGATTAGGTTGCTACTAGTATATAGAATTCTATAGTACTAGGTTTATCGTTACTCTAAATTGGTAATTCTAATTAAATAGGTACTATTTGTAAACTATTCCTATAGGTATAAATAGAGCCTTAGAATAGTATTATTATAAATATCTATTAATTTATTTCTAGCTAGTAACTAAGAAGATATCAATGTTTCGCCTTTAGTAAGCGACTAATATATTCTTATACTTATTCGTCTTATACTTATTTTATAGTAGCTCTAGATCGTCTTCAAGTCTAGTAGCTCGATCTAGTATCTATTTAGTTATATTATTATAAAGTTCTCGAATAATCTTATCTAAGAACCTTACTTCTTTATTATATATTTAATAGTAAGTAAGGCACTTATATTCCTTACCTAACTCGAATTGTCTATATAGTTAGTTGACTTCTATAATGTCTAGATAGTTGACTTCTATATTAGTAACTCTAATATTAGTATTATCCTAATAGTTAAAGTTACTACCTAATTACTAATCCGAGTCGGATTCCTCGGATTTGCTAGCTGATATAATTATTCTAGATAAGTCTTTACCCTTTTTAGCCTCTATTACTTTATTAGCAACGAATTAGGTAATATCTCCTAGTTTAGGGTCGACTAGTAGGCTTATAATAGGTCTGCCTATACTATTCTAAGGATAGTAAAAGCTTACCCTAGCTTATCTAAAGAAAGGCATTCTTAAGATAACCTTCTTAGCCTTATAGAGAATAATATAGAATTAGGAGCATATTACTATATTTCTAATTATTATTATAATATTATCTATAAAGCCTAGGAATTTGCTTTAACTTCTTATAATACTAATTATTTGCATTTTATAGTCTAGAGTAAAAGTAACTTAAGTATTAGAAGTAGTATAAGCGCTTATTATATTAACTTCGGCTCTACTATCTAAGGTTATATAGTAGTCTATTACTCTATTTTATCCTTAGATAGTAACTATTACCTTTAGTATAGGTAAGATATAGTAAGAGAATCCGGCAAATTGTATTAAGTTAACTTTAGTAGATTCTACTTCTTAGTAGGTAATATTTAGAATAGTAGCCTTAGTAGGCATCTTCCTGATTTTCTAGTTAATCTTCCTTTTAGTAGAGCTTTTATCTAGTATTCTCTTATCTATTAGACCTAATCTTATAATAAGATTTCTAAAGTTAACGCCTAGTTCTAGTAGTCTAATAAGCATTTTTACCTAGGCTTTAAATAAGGCTTCTTCTATAATTCTAGTAGATTTTAGTACTTTTTACACTTTAGCTTATTTTATAGTACGACTTGCTTTAGAAACTTCTATCTAGTTATTTCCTTTATTATCTACTATTTATATATCAGATAAGTCTTCTACTTTCTTATCCTTTATAGAACGTTTTGCTTTTCTAGGTTTAGTAGATACTATAGCCGGCTTAGACTTTACTAGTAGTAGTCTATTATCTAGTATATTAATAATAATAGTTTCTAGTTTAGGCTTAGGCTTAGGTAACTTTATTCTAGCTAGCTATACCTGCTCTTATAGCTTCTCCTAGAGCGTCTTATTTAGTTTTTAAGGTTTCTTCTTTTAAATTATTTTATCTAAAACTAGCTCTACTACTACCTTTCTTTTTATTAAAAGATTCTAGATTTTAGTAGTACTTTCCTCTTATAGAATCTGCATTTCTAGTACTTTCCTATTTTTAGGAACCTTTTAGGCTTTAATATTTATGACTTCTATTATAACTTCTTTATTAAATAGTACTACTTAAGCCGCCTTTTATGTATCTAAGATACTACCTATTGACTTATTCTTTATACCTAATCATATAAGTATTTAATAACGCTTTAATTAACTAGAATTAAACTAGATTAGTACTAACCTGGATTTGTCTTTAGGATATAGTCTAAGATAGATTTCTACTATATTAGAAACATCTCTTAGGTCTTTTTATTTCTTATAGATAACTTCTAATCTATAGAATACCTAGTAGTCCTAGTATTAGTTTTACTATTAATGCTTTAGCTAGTATTATATTCCTAGTAAAATCTTATTTATATACTATTAATATTTAGCGAAGTCTGATTTCTATATATAACCTACTTATACTAGTACTAATAGTATATTAGATATACTTTCCTTAAGAGTATTAAGTAATAGTTTATTAATTTCGACTATTATAGGCTACTTATAGATTTAGTCTATAATCATTCGATTAATATAGAAAGACTTAAGTCTATCTATAATATTATCTAGTTTCTAATTAGTAATAAGGTCTATAGACTAGCTTGGCATTTATCTATTATCTCGAAGTATATTATAAAGTAGTACTAGACCCTTTAAGGTTTCTAGTTCTTTAGGTTGATATAGAATAGATTAGACTAGCAAGTAAATTAAAGCTACCTTCTTATTTAACTAATATAGTAACGTTACTATTAATTGCTTATCTAGGCGTTAACTGATTTCTTTAATACTAGTAATATCCTTCTTAATATAATTATATACCTGTTTGAATTCCTATATATGCTTTTAACTATATTTAGGTTCCTTATAGGCGTACTTTATTGCCTTGTCTTAAAGGTTTTATAGAAGTCTTTAAAAGAACTTTATTATTATTTAGTAGTCTATTAACCTAACCTCTTAAGGTAACCCTATGACTATATTATTAAATTCTTAGTAGTATATCTAGATCTATATCTTTGAAATAGTCCTAGTTATTCCTTAAAAGGTTTAGATAACTTAGTCTAGATAACTAATAGTATATATTATCTAGTTAGTATTACTAGCTTAATGCTTCTTATAAAGGACTTCTTAGAATTTCTTCTAGCTCTTTATTATCTTAGCAAGTTGTTTTATATTTTAAGCGAGTTAGGAATCTATATACTAAATAGCCTAGTTAATCTTTTCATCTAAATGCTTAACTTTATAAGTCTTAAAGTATCATTCTAAAGTCTAGAAGTACTTAGTAATATTGCTTCTATTAAAAGAGGGCGTACTATAGGTCCCTTTAATTAGTATTAGGTTTTAAAAGGTGAGCTGTAGGTAGCTCTTCTTATAGTAAGACCTCTTTAATTTAGACTTTGATTTCTAGGTTTTCTTTATAGTCTTATTACTTGATTTAGTATCTGATATTAATAACTCTTTAGTAGATAAAGAGTACTCTAAAGATAAAGGGGAAGATAATAAAGAATTATCTAATAATAATAGAATCGATAGTACCTTTAACTCTTTCGGCTTCTTTTTCTTCTCCTTTTTCTTTAAAGAGCCCTTTTTAGAAGACTCCTTCTTAGGTATATCTCTAATAAGATTATTATTAATAATAAAAGGCTTGACTTATTCTAGAAATCCGTCTAGACTATACCCTTCTACTATAAAGATATTACTAGAGTAGCTCTTAGGTCTACTAGCTTTATCTAATATGATAATTGGCACTTTTAGGAAGGTAGTACTATTTGCTCCTTTCTTAGGCTTAGCTTGCTACTTCTGTTTTGCTTTTATAGCTAGCTTCCTCTTATTCTTCCTTATTAGAGGTTTCTCTAGCTTGAAGCTAGGCGAGGATACTATATCTCCTAAGAAAGTGCTTAGGGCCTTATCTTTTACTTCAAGTTAGGTGCTTATAGTAAAGATTCCTAATAAAGTAGTTAGCGTTTTGTTTTTTACTAGACTAACTCTACTAGTTACAAGGTCTAATATAGGCATTATCTAGGCGAATCTAGTAGAGGTTTATAGGTTAAATAAAGATATAGTAATAGTAGATAATATACTAGTATAGTAGCGAAGTAATATTACTTAGAAGGAAGTTAGAATAAAAGTAAACCTATATTACTTTTTAAGATTTTTAGTAAAGAGCAAAAATCAAAATTTGGGCTTAAAAATAGAATATAGGGCATTTAAATAACTCCTAAATCCTAGTATTAGGCTCTGATAATCCCTTAGACACTTCTATAATTTCCGCTTAATATAACTAAAACTTCGTTTTTTTCTAATAATTAAGATATAGGGACTACTTCTAAAAGACTTTATAATTATATAATCTAGTAAAATAAGGAATCGCCTCTTCGGATTTCGAAGTACTAGCCTTATAATCGTTCCTAATAGACCTATTCTCTCTCTTTATAATCTCTAGCTTCTAAGTAATCGGCTAAAACGTCCTTATAATTAGCTTACTTTAATATAATAGCTTAGACTACTTAGTCGTAGCCTAAACTTAAATTGTATTAAGATATTACTAATCCTAATAAAACGCAATTATAACCTTTCCCTAGTTGCTAAAAACCGGTTTCTATAAGTTAAAGAGTATTAAACTAATAGGTCCTTACTAGTATAATCCCTTTAGTTTATTATTACTATCATTTTATGGATTTCAGTTAAATAGGTAGCATTTTCGATTGAAAATAGTACCATATTCTATATAGTTGCTATAGTAATACTCTATAATTCGTCTTATAATTAAAAACTCCTAAAAGCTTTAACTTCTAGTTTATTAGATAGTTATAATAAAGGCTTCCTAATTCCCTTTTTAGTTAATAGCATTTAAATATATCCTATAAGCCCTAGAATATGCCTTGCCCCTTATAGTAATTACTAATTTATTAAAGGGTAATATAACTATAAACTCTATAGCTAGGATCTGACTTATAGAACACTTATAATTAATAAGTAAAATAATAAGGGGTTGTAATAAAATGTATTATAGAATGGATAGTGTTCTAAGTGAGTAGAGAAACCCCGTTTTATAAGGCTTCCCCTAGTACGAGCACCTGACTATTTATCACGTGGTGGCGCATCGCAACCCCACGACATTATCTTCAAATCCGACCTTCCTGAGGGTACCAAAAAGTGGTAGCCGAGCTTGAAAAGGGGTTAGTCACGTGAGATGACTAAATCAACATGAGTCCAGATGATTATCAAGGCAAATTTGGTGCTCTCGAAAGCCTATAGTGCAATAAGAACGGTCGAATCCTCACCTACGATCGGCCCAAGCATTAACGTCAAGGGCAGTGACGCTACCTCGGTTATTCAGGGGTGTGGATGAGGTAGTCCAGTGGCTGAATCGGAAAGCGCGGGGCTTTGGATTCGATGCAATGCTAAACTTACCTCTTTCTATTACATAAGACTAGGCCTTGGCCTATGACTTATTCGTGCATGGTTCCTTATTTGAATGGATAGAGAAGGAGGTGTTGGCCTTGCATCAGCCGCCTTGAATATCTGCCTACCCTTATCCGGACTGCTCATTATCCCCTTTCATGTGACAGAATGCCGTTGGCCAAACTCGGGAGTTGATTCAAAATGAGTATGCATAGAATGCGCAAGAGCTCATCCCTGGTCTCCAATTCTAACATCCCTTCCAAGACTTGAATCATCTTGATTCATTGTATATCCAAAGTACACGACAGTGCCCACAGTACTGGCGCCACTGTCTTGGCTGGCAAAGCCGCCATCCCCACATTATAATAGTACGCTTTCGGGTATGACCCTCGAACCTGTCCGTCTTAGCTCGTCCCTGACTTTGCAGGAATTGTCGAGCCATGATCAACCTCGTGGGGTGCATATACGACGAGGGCGCTGTTGTGTGGGCATCAAGAGGGCTATTTTGTCTTACAATCCTTGACATGCCACAGCGAGACCGAAGAAATCGTCGTGAGCTGAACGGGTGACGCCTGCAAGGTCTCCATCAAACACGACCTGTGAGATATCTAGGCGCTATTTTGGTGGGGATGGACATGGCATCAGAAAAGAAAGCTCCCGGTGGCGGCTGGTCCACGCAATCAACCGTCGAGGTCCTCTTTCTTAACACGATCCATAACTTCGAATCAGGTTCCTTAACCGGGAGAGGTTCTTGTCTAAACCAGATTGGACTGACGAAGAAAGCATATAGATTGTCAAGCGGGCGTGGGATGCTATGTACATGACCACACCGCCGAATCCGCACAGAGGGGGCAGCTCAGCTGAGCGTCCATCCCCAAATCGCGTCTCTACGCATGATCCTTTCATGACAGGGAGTCGGTGTTGCGATGGCCATATTGGGATCTGCAGATGCACAATGGGGCGTCAGGAGCAAGCCGAAAGGGTGCTTGTGAATAGGGGTAATCGGTGGTGGATCTTCTGATGTATGCCCATGGCCTGCACCATAGATTACCGCAACACGGGGTTCGCGTGACCATAGGACTTCCATGATCACTGGTGTTAGCTTACGAGTTTTGATATCTCTAGGAGCATTCATGTCGCGCTGCCTCGTTCCTTTCACAGTCCGCGGTCACAGCAAGAATGCTGAGGTAGTATAGGCATGGGCCGCGTATCACGCAGCTCGTTACCCCCCCTGAACAGCTAGTTGATGCAAGTGTCCAAGGCACTGTGGCTCGCTTGGACACCCACCTGCAATGTGTCGAGTGTGGAATTTTGTCCGATGGCAACCATATTCTCGGGGGCCAGACTCTCCAGACTGGCGATATGTTGGTGACGGATGCCCCTAAGCATGACGAGTTCAGCGCGAGGTTACTTGGAGTGGAGATTTTTCAGAAATGGCTGAGTCTTGGGCCTGATGAGTGCATCTACGATGCCGAAAGTGCTGGCGCGTGGAGATACGAAAAAGATCGTACCGACACTCTCGGCGTTTGGGGTCATTCGATCGTAGCCAGACGGGGCTGGTCGATACTTGGAGCCAAGGGTGGGCACCGTACCCACAACCTTCCTTAGACTGGGGTGCTGAGTTCTTGTGGTGACTATACTGGCACATGCGGGTCGACACGGTGCAGTCATCAGGGGGTAGAGGAGAAGGGGCAGCGGGAAGGAGACCAAAAACTGGCGCTATCCGATATTTCAAGGCAGATTCGCCACTCTGTGCCATGGCTCTCCAACAGCATAAAAGGCAGCGGGTTCCTTGGTGATACTGAGCAGCCCTTCATCCTCTTCTCCTCCCCTCCTTATCCACCATCTCTATTGCGGGTTGAACTAGCAGTATGGCTTAATCAATCCAGCAAGGAACGAACATTCACACTTGTGGCCTTCCACCTGAATCCTCTATTAGGGCAAGTGATTGATGAGACCCCAGTTTATGTGTTTGAGCTGACTAGATAGGATTTTGCCATGGCAACAAATACAACGATAGACCCAGTGGTGAAACCAGTGGCAGGATCGGCTGTAGAACATACCATCGACGCTCTCGCTGCGGTAGTGTAAGTCGGCACTAATTGATTCGTTTCTGGTACCCATAATTGAACAAGCTGACTGTTCCAGGGCCACACTCCAAGACCTTGCACGAGAGTCAAATCCAAAGGCAGAGATTGACCTGACTGCTGAGCCGGTATGGCTTTCATCATCAATATTAGATTCTATTTGGAGCTGATAGTACTTAGGATTCTGTATCATACATTGGCGAAAAGACTGAGACTGTGCAACTACGAGGTTAATATATGCCTTACACCACATCTAATAGATATTGACGCTTTTAGCATTACGATCTCTATTTTTTAGAATGCTGCGGACATCCTCAAACGGCTATTCGACTCTACAGCATGAGAGTCTGGAGCTTTTGCCACCTATGATAGATGGCGTCGTGGGTAAAATAGCCTTCGCCTCTTATGGCTCTCAGCAAACCCTTGGCTCACGTCCTCACAGAACACATGAAGCAGCAAGAGGCAACCCAGAAAGAGATGCAAGGCAAGTGGCAGGTCTCATAGAATTTGTTGTACTTGAGCTGAAAAATCTCTAGAACGACTCCACAGGCTCCAAACCGATTGCATGGATGTGGGTGATCATATTAAACATATCACGAATGAGAACAATCGACTAATCGGTAAGCTTATCTCTCTGTCTAGCCATCCACCTCGTTCACGCAATACAGATAAATGGAGGCAGCTAGAAATGACCGTAATCCGGTTTGAAAATTCCAATCAAAGGCTGGAGATCGATAATAAACGCCCAAGAGAGAGCTGGAGCTGAAGGTTTGCATACCTGCCGAAGATACAACAGAATCAGATGTGGAAGAGCTGAGCAAGAAGCGGAGCAAGAAAGAGTTTGCGGTTCAGCCAATTGTTGCAGGGACAACGGAGCCAGCCACGAAAGTTAGAGCAAGAGGAGCAGAAGGAAGATGGAGGATGATCTTATGTAGAACAGACCGCATGCCTAGAGTGCATTCTCTTTGAATTTTGAATCTTTTTCTTTTCAGTCTTTTATTGCCATATTTGACTTTATTTGTCACTACATAAGCTGGCTCATGTAGAGATATTTGCCCCAAATGCTATTTCAAATTCATATACGTTCGGATCAGATGCGACGTTCACGGCTAATCTCGTACCAGATCTAGCAACAAATGTCAACTAGACATCACCGGGGTTGCTTTCTTCTGCCTAGGGGTCGCCATGGGTCCCCATGGGTCCAAGGTCAGGACCCGGACCCGACCCA